>PVJL010004396.1:0-49113 GCA_004026885.1 Lyroderma lyra
GGGTCTCCTGTCTCTCGTGGTCTCCCCCTTTATCATCATCCGCGGCGCCGACTGGCCACGAGAAAGCTCGTGCCACGATGTTGTCGTTGGTGCTTAAGGAGGGGCGCGAGCCCTTCCCGCTCGTGGAAACTCTCTGCCTCCGCGCTTGCCCGCCATCCTGCCGTGAAAGCGTGCGGATCGCCAAAGAGGCTACAACCGTCGGGCCTCAGCGTGCGTCCCCCTGGCTTATGATGACCGGCATCCTTACCATCACGCGGTGAAGCAAACGGCCTCGCACCGAACGCCTTCGCTAGGCTTTCAGGAACTGGCACTTCTTGCTGTGTCACCTCGCACAGGACAGCATAGCTGCCTCCCTTCCCGTGTCCCCTCCTAGGTTGGTTGGTGGGGGGAGGGGAGCGTGACTTTCTCAGCCGAGGAAGCTGGGGTGTCGCTTTACCTTCCGGCACGTGCTTTGGAGAAATAAGATACTATTTTGCAGGAGGTTCAGGAAAGGAGAGGGCCAATACAAGCACAAACCGTGTCCCGTCCCGAGACGGTCACTATCCTCTCCAGGTCTGGCGTGTACAGGCCACCGATGGGTGGTACAGTGCCTTTGTGCAAATTAGGCGGCACCCAGACACAGGGTGGGGCTTGTTGAGCGTGGGCTGGCCCCCAGCACCCCCACACCCCAGGCACCCTTTTCTAGAACAAAACACACAGTCATAATGCGGCTGCTCTGCGCTAGGCTGAGCAAGGGGCAGGTCACTTGGAAACGTGACCGAATAGGCATGCTTCTCCGAGGAAGCCCATTAGTGGGGCGCGGGGTTTGTGCAACTGGGATGTTTTTGTTCACAGGGGTTTCCACACATCTCCGCAGTTTCCTGGAGGTGGCAGGGGAGCCCTTGCTGGGGACAGATGCCTCTTGCAGGTCTGGATAGAATTGCACGGCCCCCAGAAGCCCTTTGGGACCCAAACTGCACGGCTGGTGAGTGAGCGGAGTCCAGAGACTTGTGCAGGGGTGGTGCTGGGCCCCGGCGGGTTCCGGCTGAGCCGGGCACCGCTCCCACTGAGGGTGCAGTGACCCCTGAAACAGTTCAAGGAGCAGGGTGTGGGGGAACTGCATGACCCGTCTGGGTGCATGACTCAGGCCTTCCAGTGGCGGAGACGTGATTTTGTTTGACGCGAATCCCCCAGAATACCTGACACACCCACGGGTGAGCGCGCCCAGGCCCGTCCTAGAGCCTGTGGTTGTCCCTACTTCTCTGCTCTGAGCAGGGGATTGAGTCCAGGGACCTGCGGCCCAGAGGGGGCTCGTTTCCGCAGAACCCGTTTCCTGTCTGTGCTGCAAGCGTGGCACACCTTAACCTTCCTTATTTCGTAATCTCCTGAGCAGATGGGTCCCCTGCGGGTTTGGGGGTGGTGACCGGGGTGTGTCCTCGGCCGTCAGGGCAGAAACAGCCAGGCTGGGAGGGCCTGGGAGCCTGGGCACGGCGTTGCTGCTCCCCAGGGCTGGACTCAGCATGGACGGTCGTGCTTGCGGGAACGGTCAGGCCGCAATCACGTTGTGTCCAGGCGTCCGGCACGGAAGCTCTGTGAATGTCGGCGATTGCTGGAGAGGGAGACCCCAGGAAAGGGTGACACCTGGGGTCGAACCCGGGGCCTGGGTGGGATGTCTGTTCGGCTGGCCCATCTGCGAGGACTTACAGAGCCGTGCTGTGCTCCTGGCACCGGGAGGTGTGCGAGGACCGTGGCCGTGACCGTGACAGACGTCACCCTTGAAGAGCCCCAGCGTAGTGAGAAGAAACGTTAAACCTAATTATAATAAATAGCGGTTGCAAAGGCCATGACTGCCATGCCTGGGAGGGCCCTGATGGAGCTAAGCCTGCCCCACCCCGGGGGGCACGAACAGACCCCCAGCCCTGGACTACGTGGAAATCCAGGCAGAAAGTCAACACAACACAACGGTTATATTTAGGGCTCAGCGGAGACAAAGTATTTCTCTCGCCCCCACAACTTCCTCCCAGTCCAACAACAACAGTCCTGGTTGCCCTCTTTCCCCCGCGACGGGTATTTGTGGCGGTCACCTCCGTCCTGCTTTCAGACTCCTCGAAGAGTCTTGCTTCTCCGTAGAGCCTGCAAACTGCCTTCTGCGAGGTTGGACGCAAGTGGCCGTTTGAAGAATGACCTCGTGCCCCACACTGTCAGGGCAGGTGCTGTGGGGAGTGACTCGGGGGAAGCCAGCACGGGCTCCCCAGGTTGGCTCTCATCCCCCCTGAGGGGAGCCAGAGAAGCCCTCAGCAGGAGACGTGTTTGTAAATGTTAAAAATGCCCCTGCCGTGGGGTGGGGGTGGGGGCTCGCCCCCGGACCCGTTGGGTCTCATGAACTGAGCTAGTTGCTACTTAATTTTTCGTATCTTGCAAGAGGAGACCTCAGGGTCACCCAGGAGAGGCCTGCAGATTGCAGGTGCTTTGGCTCTTTCGAGTCCTACGATACGTGATGGGCAATGGCCAACCCCAACTGCAGGAGTCAGAGTCCCCTCGGTGTTGTCCTCGTGAGGGCAGGGCGGGGTCTCCATTGCTCCTGCACGTGCTCTGCCGGGAGGCCCCAAGGCTGCTGGAGGGACAAGAAGCCGGACGAGGAGAGGCTTAGATGACCCAAAGCATGACGAGCCCCAAGGAGCCCTTCAAAGGCGCCTGTGGCATTCGCTGCGCGTCCTGGGGCCTCCGGCCTGTGTCAGCCGTGAAGTGCCTCCCTGTCTGGTGTCTTTCTGTGACAGAAAAAAACAGCAGCCACAGCGTGCCCTGGCCTTTCAAAATTTCAGTGCAAAACCCTTCTCTGAGGTACCTTGAATGTCTATAAATCAAGGCAACATTACGTTATCTTAGGACATAATTGAAATCGCTTTAGAAAGGCACCACCAGGACACGACCGCTGCTCACACGGTGGCGTAGCCGCCCTGGTGTGCACACCACCCACTGGATCGGCTGCCCACCAGGTTTGCTCCGTGGCTCCCCCAAATCTCGGGGTCCATCCAGTTCTAAGACGCGGGGCTCTTCCTCATCTTTTCTATGTATTGTAGAGAGAGCTGGCCTACGTATGTCAACCACATCGTTGTTTGTTTTTATTTTTATGTCACTCCATCTGCCTCTTGGGCCTTGGAGATTTCTCATGACATCCCCTCGCTTTCAGGAACTTGTCCTTTAGGATTCACGCTTCGATTTGGAAGGACTGGCTCAATGGTATATGATGCCCAGATCTAGAAAGATGTTCTCCCTCACGAGCCCTGAACATTCCAGAAGGACATGGATGGGAGAAACTCCTTTTATTGCGAAGCTTTCGTGTGCTGGCGACAGTGGGGAGGGGACGCTCGGGAGGGTTTCTGGGGACGGGCAGCAGGGGACCTCAGGCTGGTGCCTCTCCTGTCTCCCTTCACCAGCACAGTGGCCTCAGGAGGAGTGGCCTCATGCTAATCCTGTCTGGAGGGACACCTGCCCTCCTCGGTGACCCAGGTGGTCTTCCTGGAGGAGCAGGCATCGCCCACTCAGCAGTCCAGGGTCTGTCTGCAGTGGAGCCAGGGGTCTCCCTCAGAGGAAGAGCTGTATTTCAAGCAAGTGACATGGCTGTGCCACCCTGCCCTCTCAGTGTTAAGTTCTTTGCTATTTTCTATTCATCTGAAATGTTTACATCTGTCTTTGTAATTTGTGGAGAAGCAAGAGTGTCGTGGAAACAGCTAGATAGACCTGGGTTCAAATTCTGACCTTGCTGCGTGATCTGGGGCGCATGACTGCCCTTTTCTGAAATGCCGTTACTGGAGGGGGAGAGATACTAACGGTCGTGCTTCAGAGCTATTTGCTGAATGAGTATTGGCTTACTAGAGTGTTATTTTATTTCTTTGAGTGAAAAAGAATTTCAGTACACATCCTCTTTATTTTCGAAGAAAACTTAAGTTCAGAGAATATGTGCCATTTGGTCTTTCAGTCACACCTTTAATGAGCACTTATTGAGTGCTGAGCCTGTGTCCGCAACAGATGACCGACCACTGCTGGTGACGGGTTAGGAAGGACAGTCATGGTTCCGGGTGCCCTGAGCTGTTTGTGTCCTTAGAGACCTATCCAGCACCGTGCTTCCCACGATGGCCACCACGAGCCCCAGGTGGCGATTGAAATTTCATGAAATAAAATTAAAATTCAGTCCCCCCACTCACAGGAGCCACATGTGGCTCGTGGCTACTGTACTGGACAGCAGGGACGAGAACAGTTCCCTCCCTGCAGAAAAGGGCCCTTTAGCCCAGAAAAACATTCATGTGCATGGAGACCTGCACGTCGTGCAGTTTTAAGGTGTTGGCACCTGGGTCTGCAAGCCCCTTACCATCCAGGCGAGAGAGAAACGACGTAGTTGGTGACTAAATCTACAGTCAAAAAACAGGCGTTTTATGAGAAGCCCGAATCCAAACTTGGGGACGTGTCAGCGGAGATCGGTTTGTGGCCCAGTCGGCCACGGCAGGAGGAACCACGTTTCCTGTGCCTGGTGGGGAGCCCTGTGGTTGCCGGGCACGTATGGCCGCGCACAGGTGTCCTGACTTCGGACGGGGAGCGGCCCTCCGGGCTCCGCGGGGATTGCAGTGCAACAGGATCATTTCCTGATTTTCTTGCCGTGGCGTACCTGAGCACGTGCCATGGATTTAACCTCCAGCTGGCCGTGATCACGCACGCTTTCGGCAGCGTCCGGCAGAAGGAACGCTACGTAATTCCGGAAGTGGCACGCTGATGATTTTGTATAAGATTACCAGCTCATAAAAAGGGGAGTGATTTGTGCCGGACCCTGGGCATCCCAGCGATCGTTGGCTCATAGATATGAAGACGTTTAAGATAAGAAGTTTATATTCCGGAAGAGGAGACACACCAGAAACCAGCTGGTCCTAACCAAGGCAAAGCCGACGAGATAAGGGCTGGGACAGGACAGGCACTGGGATACTGGAGGAAAGGACAGGTTAAAGTCACCTTAGGGCACTAGGGAAGGCTGCAGGAGAGAGAGAGATGGCCTTTGAGAGCATGGAGGTAGCATGGCGTCTACTGTCATGGGGAAATGAGGGCACATTCACGTTCCTGAAGTCCAAGGTTCTTCCCTACGAGCTGTGATCCCCCCTCCCACCCCTGCCTTCCTACTACACTTGCTCTGTCTTCCTGGAGGCTCTCTCACTGCTGTTACTGTCATGGTCCCTCACGCACATCACTACTGGACTCCAAGGTCAGGTTCGCAACCAGTGTCCATCAGGGTTCCCTTGTCCACTGGCTCCTGTGTCTATCTGTCTTGCCCTTCCTTGACCTTGTCGTGCTGAAATCAAGACCGTTTCTTCACAACCCTCAGCTCTAATGCAGCGTGTGGTTGGGTCTTGCACCCCCGCTCCTCTCCCGGCCCCCCTCCTCCCTAGGGGAGAATTCCTTCCCGAGAGTAACTCCTCTCCTTTTCCGCCAGGACCTTGTCCTGCAGCTTCTCTCCCTTCCTGAACCTTCTATTTCCGCGGTCTATAAATGGCTCTCTCCACAGGGGCAGGTCCAGGTTTCGTAAGGCCTGAAGCTTATTCAATCTTGGGGAGCCCTCTTCGAGATGAAGGGTACAAAACTACAAATACCGGTGTAGGAACACCAGTGGGTATTTCCTGGGAGGGGGCCTGTGCAGGGCTTAGGGGCCCTCACGCTTGCTTAAGCTTCACGGTAGATCTCATCTGTGCTTTTACTAAAAGCAGAACAAAACCTTGGACTCTCCCTTGGCTTTGTCATCTGCAGGTGACTAATTTCTGTCTCGTCCCTGCGAGGCCTTTCAGGGAAGTCATCTACACATGCTGCCTTCACATCCACCCTGTGTCCACGATTTTCTCTAAGACACCTCTGACCTAGTTGTGAAAGTCCATGGCTCGGTCTTGCTCCTGACCTTTCTCGTTCTTTGTCCTCTGACTGCTCCAATGCATCGTTTCCCCTAAACTGCTGCCAACGGTGGGCCTTCCTCAGGGTCCCTTCCGTGGTCCAAGTCGTCCTCGTTCTCTATCACTCACTCTGTCGCTCAGTGATCAAGCCCATGACCATGCCTTCCACCCTGCCTTCCACCATCACTCCATGTAGCTGATCCACAATTACAGTGTGATTAAAAAAATACAGTGAATGTATTAATTAACAAAAATTTATTACAGTAAAAGACACATTGCCGTTAATCCCTCCCCCCAAATAATGTCCTTCGCTTGTAACACACGTGTCCCCTCGTTCCTGCCACTTCCTGAGGCAGTCCTGGAAGTCCTCTTGCGTGACTATCTCTAGTGGCGCTGTCGTGGCCACCTTGATGTCCTGAATCGATTCAAAACGCTGACCTTTTCGTGGTCGTGTTGACTTTGGGGAGGAGCCGGAAGTCGCACGGTGCCAGATCTGGTGACTAAGGTGGGCGAGGACGCCCCGTGATATTATTGGGCAGAAATTTATGTTAATGCATTGTTTGTGATCCATGACTTAGAGACACTTTAACACACACCTTCTCTCAACCGTAGCCGACCACCGACGTGCGGCACCGAACGAGGCGAAACACGGATACTAAGGCTCAATGCGCTGCCTCCGGTATCGAAGATCCTTGGCTTTCCGTTGGGTGGCCCTTAACAGCAGCACTCACTGTCACCATATTTTGATCACACTTCATATATGTCCCTTGCTCTGACTTTCCTTGGGCCCCTCCAGGCCTATGGTACAAATTCTCTGAGGTCCCATCCCACCTCAGGTCGCATCGTTCTCTCGCTGTGTCCCTAGCATCCCTCTCGTCCAGTCACCTGCTCTAGAAATGTTAAACTGCTACACTAAACAAAACACCACCTCTGTCTCTCCCTCTATCCCTGAATCGACTCTGAAGATCTAGTAGGTTCTATCTCAGAAACTTCCCGAGAACCAGTGGGTGGGGTCTTGTCCATCCCCACGGTCACTCCTCTTACTTGAGTGTTTTCTCACAGCTGATGTGGACCCACCCAAAAGACACTACTGTTTGGAGCTGGAGGACCTCAGAGCTGGAGGTGACCGCCCCATTGGATCACCGGCACGCCCCATCTGGAATCTGGGTTTTCTTGTCTCTTCTTGGTGGCTACTTTGCAGTTTGAAATGCGCTGTAATCCACTGTGTACACTAAGGCCAGATTAACATTCTTAAAAGTGATGACTCCCACTGAATGACACTGTGGTCCCTGGCATGGTATTTCAGGGATACAAAGTCAGGTCCCCAGTAATGTCTGCTTCTTGGATGCTCTATGAACATGGTTATACTTATTGTTTTTGTATTGAAAAAATGTGTTAAATAGTGAACTGTTGGTTCTATGGAAATTGGAACCATGGGAAAAGAAAACAGCAAGCCCCCCCCTGTGCTTACCCCAGCAGCCATGCCAGTACAGTGTCTCAATTGTTTTTAGCTCAGAGCTCAGGACTAGAGCCCCTTCCCCTCCCAGTCCCACTTCCTGGTGGCATCTCCGGTGTCAGAGTCACGAATCCCCATAAATACACTTTATGTGCAGAGCTGTTTTCCTGGGAAGGTGGATCATAGCTTTCGTTGGATTCTCAAAGGGGTCTGTGATCCCCTGAAAGGCGAAGAAAGCACTAGAACATGATGTACAATCTCAGAAGTAAATAAAAATAAAACCCTTCAGAGTGTCGCTCATTCAGTGGGCCTAATGTTATCTCCTGTGTTGTTCTGCATTTTGGCCACGAAGGGACCGGTAGACCAGGGACCCCCTTGGGACATCGTGCAGCAGATGTTTAGGGGCTGGGGAGGGCTGGGTACCTTGAGTCAGGACCAGGGTAAAAGGAACATGCTGAGCCCTTTGTTGAAAGTGAAGAACTTCGAAATGGTAGGACTGAGCATTAAACCAAGCTGGACGGAGGCCCTTCTGAACTGGGTCCTGCCTCTAGTACTTAGACCTAAAGGCACGGCCCATTGGTGTCCCCTGTGCCATTGTGCCATGCGGCCAGTTCTCCATCTGTTTTTGGAGCCCCCGGAATGTGCCGGGGGGTGGTGGTAACGCTGGCGGTCCAAGTAGGAGCATGCAGTCAGTCCCAGCGCGTGTCTACAAGGCCTTGTTGTAGGTCCGGGGGACATTGGGCGGAGGCCATGACCCAACCACCAGGAGAGAACTATGCGACAGTGATGGGCTCAGAGTGACAAGTGGACCATGGGGGACAGGGAGGCTGTTTTGCACGTGCGGGGGCCCGGGGCCTCCCCCGGGGGTGACCAGGACTGTCCCCGCGCCGGGGGACCGGGCACAGGCTGGGGCAGAACAGGTAAGGCAGGCAGAGTGACCCCAGGCCGCGGGGTCAGGGGGCGGTGCGCCGACGTGGCTGAGGCCGGGCCCGTGTTGCGCGCGCTGACGTGTGCGCGCGCTCTGTGCGCGTGCTCGCCGGCGTGCGCGCGGGGGCTGTGTGTGTGCGCGCGCGCGCCGCGGGCGCGCCGGGGGGCGGGGCGCGCCGGGCAGCCCTCTCCCGGCGGCGGGCGGCGTCGCGGGCGCCCTTTTAAGCCGCGGGGCCGCCGCCTCCAGCCGGCTGAGTCGGTTACAAAGGCCGCCGTCCGCCCGCCCGCTCGTCCGCCCGCCCGTCCGTCCGTCCGCCGGCCGTCCCCGCGCCCCGAGGCCGCCCCCCGCTCCCCGGGGCCTCGCCGCCTTCCGGCCGTGACGGCGGCGTGGGTCCGGCTCCCCGGCGCCGGAGATGAGGGGAGGATGTCGGTGTCGGGGCTCAAGGCCGAACTGAAGTTCCTGGCGTCCATCTTCGACACGAACCACGAGCGGTTCCGCATCGTCAGCTGGAAGCTGGACGAGCTGCACTGCCAGTTCCTGGTGCGGCCGCCCGGCGGCCCGGCCTCGCCGCCGCCGCCGCTCACGCTGCACTGCAACATCACGGTGAGGCGGGCCGGGCCGGGCCGGGCGGGGGGCGGCGGGGACAAAGCGGCGGGGCCGGCGGGGAGCGGGGGGGCCCGGGCGGCGCCCCCTCAGCGCGCCCCCGCCGCTCCTCAGCGGGCGACCCCGGCCCGGCGGCGTCTGAGGGCCGGAGCCGCAGGTGCGGCCGCCTCAGAGGCTGTGCTTTGCGTCCCGGGCGCCGGAACCGCGGCGGGAAGTTCCCTCAGGAGGGTGCGCGGCGGGGCCGGGGCGGCGGGGCTCGGAGGGCCGGGGCGTCCGGTCGTCCGGTGTTTCGGGGACCCGGGGTCCGGTGTTGGGGGGCCTGGTGTTCCGGGGACCTGGGGGTTCGGCGTTCCGAGAGTGCGGGGGGGTCTGGTGTTCCGGGGGCCTGGGGGTCCGGTGATGTTGGGGCCCGGTGTTCCGGGGGTCCGGGGAGGTCTGGTGTCGGGGGCCTGGGGGTCCGGTGTTGTGGGGACCCGGGGATCCGGGGGGTCCGGTGTCGGGGGCCTGGGGGTCCGGGGGGTCCGGTGCCGGGGGCCCGGGGACCCGGTGTTGCGGGGGCGGCCGCCCTCTCGGGGAGGCAGCGGCCCGCGGGTGGCGCCGTCTGGGGGACAGGGGTGGTGCGTTCTGGCGCGGCCAGACTGCGGCCCTGGGACACGAGTTTTTCTTCCTTTCTCTTTTTTATTGTTAAATTCTCTGGGTGACATGGGTTCCCTCCAGGATGATTTGGGGGCCGGGTGTACAACTGCATAGGGCTCCGTCCGTGTGTCGCATCGTGTGTCCATCTCCCAGTGCGAGGGGACGCACGTTCCTAAAACACGATGAGGAGGAAACACTTTTTGGCAATTTTTTTTTTTATCGTGGCTTTTAAATGTCCAGTTCCCCAGCCGTTACTCGTGGGAGCGGACATTACATTACCGTGGCCCGGAGGCCCTGGGGCTGGGTGCCGGCTTCCTGGGGGCGGGGACGGCAGGGCGTGACCCCGTTCCCTGTGGCGTGCGCAGCCCTGAGTGGTGCGGGGAATCCGGGACAGTGAAAAGGCGCCTCGGGCAGCCGGAGAAGCGCATGGCGTGCTCGGGAGCAGAGGTTAGCGGAGCCCCAGCAGTTCTGCGTGGGTTGGTGGAGGAACCCGGCCGGAGTGGGGATGGTTCAGGTGGAGGTTGGGGGATGGCCCGGTATGGCTGCTTCGAAGGATGGGAGACTGGTCTCTGGGCCATAGGGAGCCGCTCAGTTACCCGGGGAACTTGGGGAGACGTGTTCGCTGTCGAGGACGAGTAGAGTTGTGTGCTGCAGTTGGGGGCGTTAGGAAACATGGGGTGCTGGTGGCTGCCCCGTGGAGCTGGAGTGCTCTGCGGCGGTGCCGGCGTTTGGTGGCGGCGGTACCAGGATGCCGCACGTCTGGTAGTGGTCGGCTGCAGCGCAGAACTCTCCCACCCCAAGTGCCAGCAGCGCTCCGTGGAGAACCGTGTTGCGGGCTGCTGGGCGTCTGCTGCACACAGACACACTGAGTGACGACCTGGGTCAGGACACGGAGCAGGAAGAGGATTCGACACCCAACGCAAGGAGTGTTTGGGGGAACTAGTGTAACCGCCCCGCTACTAGCCTGGTCAAATTGACATGCTACTGACTTAGGACAGGAAGTAGCAGGAGATGATTATCCTGGTAGACGCTCAGTGTACTGAATGCGCATTAACTTACTTATGGAAAAACACCAAACGTGCAAAGCTTGAATACTGTGGAGAACTTTTATGTACCTAGTCTCAACAGTGATAATTTTTTTGACCAAACCTGTGCCCCCGCTTTGGGTTATTTTGAAGTAGATTCCAGGCGTAGCGCTTCCTCTGCGCACCTATTTCAGTGCGGATCTCTACAAGACAAAGACTCTTCAAGCAGGGATGCGTGCTTTGATAAAATCTACATGACTTGCTCATGTTGATACCGTGTTTTTAGAGGAGAAAAAGTGGGGTGGGATTTCAAATGTCAGGACCTGTCTACTGCATTGGTCATTTGCTGCCCTCTAAAAGTTGTCGCTCTTTAAAAAAAAGTATGAGTGTCACCTGGTCTTTAACTTCTCCTCTTCCCAGTATTTGTTAAGCTCTTCTACATGCCAGGCCCTGTCTTCTCCATGTTTACCGAGAATCATCCTCAAGCAGTTTCTGTCATGTTTTGAATGATGCTGCCAGTTTCTGAATAATCTAAAGATAACCCGCCCCTTTTTCTTTCAGGCTTCTGCATTAGCAATTTGTCCCATGTGGAATGTTCCTCCCCCACAACCTGTCTTTCCATGTTTAGACCTTCCCTCAAGGCGCTTACTCAGTTCAAACTGATGTTTATTTCCCCTTCCCTCTCTCTGTAGTCCCTCCTATTTACTGCTTTTGTTACGTTTTCCTATGTTCTTTGACAGTGGTTCCCAACCTTTTTCCACTTGTGTACGCCTTGTAAGCCCATTTCTATAAATGGTACCTGTTTTTAAAACAGCTGTTTTGAAACAGACACTTTAATTCAGTGCCTATCTGAGGTAGTAAGTTAGGAAAGAACGACTACACTAAAAGTACAAACCACAGGTTTAATTTTATCATATTCATAACAGTTAAATATTGATAATGATGATCAAGCATTTAAACATGAAAAAACTTGGAAAGAATCACAATGAAAGACAGCACACTTTTTACTCAGTAACTAATCAAACAGTCTGGCTATGGATGTATATATGTCTGGGGAAGTTCTAGAAATGTCATAAATGGATTGTTCTGAGAGTAATAATTGGCAGAAGAGCCGTTTGGGGGGACTGGTTCAAAACCACGCCCTCACTGATCATCAGTCTGTAATGTGATTTAATTTTGAAGTGTCCCCATGAACAGTGATTCAAACTTAACATTTACTGTTCCATAACTAATGTTGTGCATTTTTTTACCTCGCTTGTTTTTCGCCATTACTGATTATTTTTCATGTACTCCTGAAAGGCCCAGCATGTACCCTCAGGGTTTTTTGTTTTTAATCTTTTTTTTTTTTTTTATGGTGGCAGGGGAGAATATTCTATAAATATGCTCTTCATTTTCCACTCAGGAAATGCTCAGTAAATATTTGTTTGATTGGCTATAGGCTCACCATTCTAGTTATATTCTATTTGAACAAAAATCTTAACTTGATGTAATTTAACTGTCAAGAGTTTATCAAAAGCGCAGAGATAACATCAAAGTAGTGTCATTGACAGTGATAAATATTTAAAAGGTCTTTGAGGGCTTGATAGGAAATCTGTAATTTGACTTTAACTTCATTATGAAAGACAGTTTTAAGAAGTAAAAAGTTTTACTTTGTTGACCAAGGGAATTGAGCTAATTTTTTTGTTTTGTAAGTTTGTCCTAGTCTTAAATAAGAAGGAAAAAACTTGTGTTCAACTTCAGAGAGTCTTCTTAAATACTTGTTTTATGTAAACTCATGATATGAAAGATTGTTGTGTAAACTTAAGTATTTTTTTTTTTTTCATTTCCAGTAAACAGATCTAATTGTCAGTTAGTGCTAACATCCAGTTATGATCACACCTAAAAGCAAAGCAGCTCATTTTAATAACCTGTGCAGCTTTATGGGCAGCTAGATAATGTCTTTCCTTTAGTCCCTTTGAAATATTTAACATAATTTGGTGACTCCATTACTCCTTTTATGGACTCCTTGGCATCTGGGAACTCTTGGTTGGGAATTGCTGTTTTAGAATGAAAAATCTCTCCCATGAAGTAAATTCGGTGGTAAATAAAAATACTCCCATTTTGTTATTTGTATAGCATATACAAATAACGCTCTTTCTGCATGAGTGGATATTTGCCCAGCTACTGTGGTGGAACTCTTTTTTTGTTTAATTACATTTCTATTCATCATTGCCAGGAAGCCCCATCTGTCCTCAGGAGCAAGATACTAAATTAAAAAAATGCTAGAGCTCTGAGTTTAGGAGAGAGAAAAGGTTTAGTTTTTTACTTGGTAGTTGAGTCCTTAAGCAAATCAATTCTTTCACTGTTTTATTTTCTGCAAAGTAGATACTTCTTGCCCTGCATGAGAGCATATATGGGAAAACTCTGTAGTAGTAATGTTCTCTACATATGTACAAATGATGGTGTCGTTTGTGACTGAACAACACTTGGTTTTGAAAAGCCTTACAATAGCTTTTCATGGGAAATAAATCAATGCTGTCAGTTTCTTAACTTTTTTTGCATTTCTAGTCCTGACACTGATGAAAAGTAGATGAGCTAAGGTTATACAAAGGAAATAATGAATGAAACTTGACTAAAGAGGCCAAGACCTTTTCTTTGGTCTGATCTCCTGGGACAGATTACTTTTCCAAATAGAACTTCTAGAGAATCGTTTGGAAATATACCAGATCTGTCATGTTAAGCACCTAACTGGTACTTGCAGGCTAGAGGATTCACTGTTTTCATTCTTCTTAGCAATTTTAACATAGAGTCGAATTCCCAGTCACTATTATTGTCCTCCCTCATCCCCCTCTTTATGCCCTTCCTTAAAAGGAACAAATACATGAAGGGGAGATTTAGGTTTCTATTTGATGAATGGTATATCCCTTAGTAACTTAAATTTTTGGTTAAACGTCCTTAGACCTAGAAAAGGATAGTATTAGATAAATGCCAGCTGGTTGAGGGGTGGGGAGTGGAATTGAAACAGTCACTGCCACATGTGAAGCGTTGGAGAGCCCGATGGTGACGCATGGGACGCTCTTCCCAAAGCTGTCGTAACAGTGTTTTGTGCTATCTTCTAAACCCTCATTTAGAAAAAGGAAGCCCACTCCACTCCAAGGTGATTGGGATCCTCTTCAACACCTTTATCTTCTGTGCCTCAGTTCACTTAACAATGTTTTGGTTAGCTATAATTTGCTACTCAGAACACTTACGCATTTTTCAGATCATGGCGGCATGTACTATTTTTCTTTTACCAAGTGTCAGTGTTTTTACTCTGCTTTTGTGGGCTCTGGTTATGTTAGACACTTAGTTGTTTACTTGTAAAATGATTAGCAGGGAGAACTTCTCTTGCCCGGCCGCTACTTCTCCACCCTTCTACCCCTCCCCTCCTCTCTCCCTCCCTCTCTTCTTTCCTTCTCTAGCTTTTTCATGTTGTCAGAGCATTTACAATTTTATTAAGGTACGGTGTGGTAATTCTGTTTAGTTTACTTCGTTCTCCACCCCACATTTATTGAACAGCTAAGTGTGAGGGTAATGTGTCCCATAACTGGTCTTCAGAAGAATTAATAACTGTTATACCTCTGACAAGTCAACAACAAGTATGTGCATCAGTTTTAAAAAAATTATGAAATCCTGGAGATGGCTGTGTCTGGTCATCTGGAAAGATAACATACTGAGCAGTTTGCTGGCTGGTGCTTGATACAGACAGAGCCACACATTGGTCTCAGTGGATTTACATAGAAAATAGGCACAGAAAGTTACTTCTGAACAAGACAGAAACTCCTTTTCTTAAGCAATGATAGACTGAGAGGTTGGTTTGATTAACCTTGAGTTGTGTTGCCTCAGGTTAGGACAACACTATTTTATGGTGGCAGTGGTGTCTGATTGTGTGACTGTAGCATTGGAAGAAGAAAATGCAATACTCAGTAAGTAGTTTTCCTCAAAAACAGGGTTAATTTTGAAGACAAGTTTACTTTTTAGCCTGTAAAGAGGTTTTGGGACACAGGAGGAGTTAGAGAAATGAGAGTAGTTCAAAATTAAATCATTACTGAATAGAGATGTAACAATGTCCTACTTCAATATCATTTTTTTCCTGTAGAGAACATTTGGTTACATGCTTTAAAAATACTCAGTTTCTGTGGTTTTGACTGTATTGTAATTGAGATTACAGTTCTCAAAGCTGATTTAAAACTATGTTTTTACAGAATTGTATTTCTATGATTAGAAATAATTGTTCTCTGGCTAATAAGGGCTTTCCCCTAATTTACAGTAGAAAACAGCACAGACGAAGAGAGTGAACATCTGTATACTAGGTGAAAACACGTAGTGCTGAGTTTGTAGCATTTCTTAGTAGGCCTCCATTTGTGATGGAGTGAAATACTGGAGTCTCACTGTGTTTGAATTAGTTATCTGTTGCTACGTAACAAATTTAGCAGCTTAAAACGATGACGACCATAGTTTCCATAGGTTGGGAATCTCCACCTGGCCCACCTGGGGTCACTGGCTCAGGGTCTCTCACAGGCAGCGAAGGTGTTGGCAATACTATGATGGTCTCCAGGCTGGACGGAGAGGCAGTCTGCCCCCAGCCCATTCACGTGGTTACTGGTAGGATTCGTGTCCTCACAGGCTGTTGGTTGGAGGTCTCAGTTTCCAGCTGGCTGTTAACAGGTCAGGGGCCTCTCTCAATCTCCTGCCATGTGGATATGGGCTTTCCCATAGGGAGCTGGTTTCTATTAGAGGAAACAAAAAAGCCAGAGAGGGTGACCAAGACAGAATGTCTCACGTTTTTGTAACCTAATCTCAGAGGTGACATCCCATCACTTTGGCTGTGTTCCATTAGAAGTCTGTCATTAGGTCTAGGGGTGGGACGTACACACAGTGTGACTACCAGGAGGTTAGGATTATTTGGCCCATTTTAGAGGCAGTGTTGTTGTGTTTCAGAACATCACTGACGTCTGAGCTGTAGTGCCCAGACCGTGGCTGTACGAGGAGAGTGCCTGACTCAGGACCCTAAGTGAAAGCTGAACATGGCCCTGTGGGAGCTGTTCGTTCTGCCCTCTAACCCCTGGTGTATTTAAAAAGTTTCTTAACCTCACTTAAGAAATGTGTTTCTTTAGAATCTACATTCCTCCTTACAATCTAAGGAGGGATAGAAAATTCTTAGGAAAAAATTAAATGGGATTAGAGAAAAATCTCAAAAGTAACTGCTGTGATTACACTACTCAGCAAACAGGCAGTATAGTGAGTAGAAGTAGAGGATTTTTTAAAAATCATTTTTAGCATTTATAAGGACTTAAATCATGTGCCTAGTTGTGTATTTCTTTGCTTTATTTTTAAAATTCAAAGATCTCATCCATATAGTTTGCAGAGATGGTTTTATTATATTAAAAAGGCAAAAATAGTGTGGTTTAAAATAAATGTATAGACTATATTTCATGGTTGGGTGTTTTGCTTGTTCTTTTTTTAATTTGATTTTGCTTTTTGAGAGATTTATTATGATTCCAGATGTTTTTAAAGCCCTTAAAATATAGTTAGTAGTTGAGGATCCAGGCCATGATAGACCTTCCTTTCGTAAGGAGAAGCAGCCCATCTTAAATATCATCTTTCTCTGCTATTGATGAAACATAACTTCTGCAGTATATCCTCTTTCTTTTAAATCATACTACTTACTGAATAAAGTAATTTGCTTTAGACTTATAAATTATGTAACATGGAGGAGGCAAGCTTAAACCATAAAACTTTCGTTTAAAAAAAATCCATGAAAAGAAATTTGTTTCCCCACATGTGGATTTTAATGTATTGCTTTTCTACCCCTGATTTTTATTTAAATCTCTGGTTATTGTACCATTTAGTGGTGTGGTTTAATTGCATATCCAGGTTAGTGTGTTGCAAGTGTGTTTAACTAGGTGTCTCTGTAACAGGAATCTTACCCATCCTCTTCACCAATATGGTTTGTGGACTCGGACGACCCAAATCTGACATCAGTTCTGGAGCGTCTAGAAGATACTAAGAACAACAGTTCGGTGAGAAAATAAGCCACACTACTTTCTTTTCTTTCCCTCATGAATGTTACATATAGAACTTAAATGTTAAGAGGTAATAGGACATAAAAGCCTGATTAATGATTATGTGATAATCTTAGAGGACCTGGTTTTTTGTTTGTTTTGTTTTTGTGTTAGTACTTCAAATTCTGCTATTTACTTGCTGGTTTCTCTTCTTTATTCCCCATAGGTAGAGTCTTAATGTGGATCAGGAATTAGATGGTCTCTTTTCCATGATTTCTAACCACTAAACTAAGCAGGCGTTCTTGGTAGGGACCACTAGCAAGCATGGGGAGTAGAAGAGGGAAGCCCACCAGGTAGATGTGCAAGGAGACAGGGCAGAATGGCACCCATGCTGGTTAGGAAACTGCTTTTTCTGTCAAGAGTCTTAATGCAGTAAAAGCCAAAGGTATGCAAATAAAAAGTTTTATTTCTCATATATAAGGAATGTAACTTTCCATTTTACAAAAAAATTTAAAAACCTGTTTTCGTTGATTTATAAAACTAAAAAGTGACCATTGTGAGAACTAATAAATCAAAAAAAAGAGAAAATAAAATTCTTCTGTAATTTCTCTACCTGATTTAACACATTGTTGATGTGATATATTTTTTCATGCAGTATTTCTTCCCTTGTGGATAAAAAAAATATATATTATACATATGTGTATAGTTGAGTTCATATTCTGTATAGTTTTGTATAATTTTTTAAAGTTAATAGTATCATTTATTTTTCCATAGTTTCATAAAGTCCTTACAGGAAAAGACTAATTATCATTTGCATGTGACATGATCATTTACCTAAAAGGAAATCTAAAGGAATCAACTGAAAAAGCAGTTTTTAAAACGACTGGTTAAAAGCACTATTATGTATATGAAAACCAAGATTTCCCCAAATATCAGCTATAATCAAATAGAAAATGTAAGGGAAAGGTATTTTGTTACAATTAAATTTAAAAACATTAAGTACTTAGGAATAAACTTAGATGGTGTAGGTCATGTGACAAAAAAACTATAAGTATCTGCTGAGTGACTCAGAATGAAAGGTTGGACTACTGTGTTCCTAGATGGGCAGACGACCTATTGTAAGTATGTTAATTATCTCATAGCTTCATGTTAATTGATGAATGCAAGTCCAGTAAAAATTCAAACTTATTTTGAAACTTGACAAAATGAATCTAAAGCTTGTTTTGAAGAATAAATAAATAAAAATAATGAAGTTAAAAAAGTAACAAGGAGACAGACTTGTCCAACTAGATATTAAATAAAATACTAAGTATTGTCACTGGACTGGACAGATAAAAGCAATAGAAGTTTAGAAACCGAGTCCTGTAATTGAGAATTTAGAGTGAAGTTAAATTGAATTAAAGTACTCAATTTAGGAAAGGTTAGATTATTATATTAATAGTATTGGGAGAACTGACCATTTGGGGAAGTTGGAGTCTTACTAGATTTTTGTCAAAGTAAGTTATAAGTGGTTTAAACACATCTGTTCTTAAAATTAGGAACAGTTTAAAGAATATTTTAAGAAGAAAGGCTGTTCTTGAGAGCCATGAAAGCTGGAGGTTAGAAGTAAAAGCTAGGCAACACAGGTTCACAAGTCCAGCAGGGGTGACAGGGCGGGGAGGGGCTTAGAAATGTAGCAAGGAGTGGGGTTACTCGTTGGTGTCTAAAATTCTCCATCAAAAATACTCGTGTAGTAAAATAAGATAGGGTATAAAATTGGGTTTAATTTTATAAAGAAGTAAATGTATTAACATAAAAGAAAATAGATGCTCCACTCTCCCTTAAAATCTATGCCAGTTATCGTGTAACCTAGATTTGTGACAGAATGAGATGTATTTCCTCACTTTTAATTCAGTGTATGTTTTATAATCTGGATTCTGCCTTCATCATCACACTAAAAATTTTTACATTTAGTTGACAAATTCTGTGACTCCTTTTTCAGTCCTTGACTTCTCTGTATGCAGCATTTGATACCATTGATGATGGTTCCCTTGTTGAAACATTTCCTCCATTCAAAGTGAAATACTTAATGTCCACCAATAATGACCTGGTTAAATAAAAATTACTGTGTGTGGTTTTATGATTGGATGTCATGTTGTAGTTAAAATGAATGCAGCTAGTTTTTCACAAGCGCACATGCAGCTTTCCAAAATGTACTGAGAAAAGCAGGGCACAGAGTATTGTCTGTAACCTGGCTGCTTTTGTATACAGTGTTATGAGAAGTCTGTACTGAGGCTGATTTGGTGCACACTTTTTTCCCCTGGTGGGTTCAAGAAACTGTTAATAAAACACAGAATAAGTATTTTTTAAAAAAATTGATAGGTTTCTCTGCCAGGCTCCATGATAAGTGTTGGGCACAATATAATACAAGTCCTTTTCCTGCTCTCTGGGAGCATAGTGAGGACTTCCATCAGGTCACTGTGTCCTGTTTCTACCTCCTACGACCCTGCCTTGGTCTGCCTTTTCCCTCCCATTCCGTGCTTTCCCTGAGTAATCTCTTCTGCTCCCATGACTTAACTCATGGCCTATGTTGGAGGGATTCCTACAACTGTATCTCTAACTCAAATTCATCTCCTGAGTTTCAGACCCGTTTGTGTGTATATATCACACAGATCCAGGGATTCATATGGCTGTGCCATGGTGTTCAACATGATTATGTGTGAATTTAAACTTAACCTGTCTCCTGGCATTCCACCGCCCCATCGTGTTTCCTCTCAGTAATCTCTTTGTGATTGTGAGTGGGACAGAGTGAAATAACAAAACTCATTACCCATGCCTGAACCTGGGGAACTACTTTAGAGTTCTTTCTCATCCTAATGTTTCCTGACACCTCTCCCCACCCCACCCCTCCTCCCCCTGGCAAACTGTCTGGGAAGTGTCTAAGTCCTGTCCACCTACCTTCTAAATATTTCTTAAATCCTTCTCTGTGATCTTTGTTTCTTCCCACCATCCCTCAGACACTTTTTGGAGAGCATAAATTTGCAATTCCTGGAAGATGTAACACCCTGTTTTTCTTATTGCTGGGTATGGCTCCCCACATGCTGGCTGTCCCGCCGTACTCCTGTAAGTCTTGTGGTGTCAGGGGTTGGGGTTCCTGGGTCGAGGTCCAGGTCCCCCTGCCTTGTCTTTATTACGTATGTAGCACAGATCAGCTCTTTGGGTGGATAATGGGTCCACAGTGGGGCTTTACTGCCTTTAAGCTTGAAGGTTTGTTTTGATCATGATTTCCAGCTCGGCGTTCCTCATTTCTGCTTGCTCCATTGTCCACCCTGGAAAGGTTTCTTCTGTGCTTTGTTTTTAACCCATACTGTGTCTGTCGTCTTAGCCCTTCATCAACCTGCCTCTTCCTCTTCATATCTTTCCTTGGTCAGAGACACCCAAGAGGCTATTGCTCCCCTTATTAGCTCCGGGCCAAGTCTACTGAATAGTAACCATTCCTCTTAAACCGTAATTGCTAAATTTATACACTGGAAACAGATTTTTAAACAATGAAAGACGTGTGTGCACATAATTTACCTTGCTTAGAAAAGTAAATATGCTCACAGAACAATCTGGATGCAAAAATAGAAACTGAGGAGTTACTTTTTGCAGTTTAGACAAACACTTAAGAATTTACTGAGCACCAAGTGTTTTCACAGATTTAGTGTTTACCGTTATGAGGTTTCCTTGTGTTTTGCTGGTGGGAGGCTCACTCTCAGGGAGGTATCAAGGTCTAGATCCTAAGGCTCTGTCCATCTGGATGTGACTGTGGAATGTGGAGTTTTATAACCCACGTGCAGCTGCACTCCCTCTGTCTTTTGTCGTCTCAGTGGTGTATTCACGTACTTGTGTGAAGGTGTAAGTTTCCAAGACAAGGAGTTAGCGACTGGAAACTGGACAATGTCTGGAGCTCCCCTTACTCCGTCTTGTTAATGTCATTCCACCGGGTATCAGTCGTAGGACTGCACTCAAGCCACAGTAACTTGCTTCCACTACAGCCCTGACAGTATTTCTTTAAATACAGTGATTTTATCTGTAGGGTGTAATTGAGCAGCAGCCAGCCCTTTTCATTTCCTACTGGACTGGTTGGGTAGTGGGAGCATTCTTCTTGCCTCCTGAGGGTTCTTTAATGTAACACTCCCTTACTTTTGTATTTTGTAGCTTCGTCAGCAGTTAAAGTGGTTGATATGTGAACTCTGCAGATTGTACCACCTCCCTAAGCACCTGGATGTCGAGATGCTGGATGAACCACTGCCCACGAGCCAGGTAAAGTGACGCTTCTCTGGTGATGAAGAGCTAAAGTAGATCGTTTCGGGTGAGAGTAAGACCAGAATGCTTCGTCTTCATTTATTATACAGCTTGTTTAGAAACTAGTTTTTGTGGTGGACATGTTCTGTTTTGCTGCAGGTACTCAAAGCAATCTTTTCATTTTTTGGAGCTGCTGGTGTTTACTGGGACAGGCCTCTAGTTGCCCCACCACCTTTGGTGGTTCACATCCCTGGTTTCCATCACTGTTCCTGCTGTTCAGGTCGTTGCAGGTGCTGCTTCCGTCCTTCACCTGGAGTGTTGTGTTCTTCAGCCCATCTGTGCTTCGTAGGGTTTCACTCACGTTACCTCCTGCAGGCCGGAGATAGTGTACGGAATTGTCAGGATCGGAAGAATGCCTGCCTTGTCCTGACAGTATTGTTTGTGCTCTTTCTTCTCTGGAGCCTTCTATTCTTCGGCAGCAGTCTCGGTAGTCGTTCTCTGAGCTGGCTGTATAGCTGTCACCTTGAAAGTGTTTTCGTGTCTTCTGCGGACTAGGTCTACTGTTGGCTGACCTTGTGTCCTCTGTCTTGGCTTGTTTTCCGCATTTTGCCTGAGTGGTACAACCCGAGAGAACAGGAAGGGGCAGCACTTCTGAGTTCTAACGTCTGCAGAGGCACAGCCAGGCCACCGGCGGTTTGACTCTTGCTTCTGCTGCTTCCTAGCCTTTCTACCTAATTAGTTGGGGCTAATTACCTTGTCACTGTGTGTGTCCATTTCCCGAATTCGCAAAGTGAGGAACAGGAGTGCGGGTAGTCTGGGGGGAGCTACGAAGGTTGGGTGAGCCAGTACCTGTCCGTCTTCTAGAGCAGTGCCTGTTGCACAGTGAATGCCCAGTGTGTGTTCACTGCTGTTCCATGTGCCTCACCTTGATTGATAGTTGGGGTGAATGTGTAATTCTGGGTTCAGAGTAATTTTCCCTGAGGATTTCGGACTGTGCTGGCGGTGAGCCGGACGCCCTTCTGGGTCCCGCTCACCCCTGCACGAGGCTTTTAGGAGCCTGTCTTCTCCTTGGGGTCGGACGTATCACAGCCGTGTGCTTAGTTGAGGTCTTTCTTTTTCATTGTTCCTGGCCACTCAGCATACATGGACCTTTTCAGATTTGGACTCTTGAATCTTTCTCCTTGAGTAAAGGTTCTGGTGTCTGGTGTTTTTTTCCTGTCATAACTTTCTCCTTTCCATTTTCTTCCTTGTTCATTTTGAAGTGTCTACTTAGGGGATTTTAGAGCTCTTAGACCTCTTCGTTTGAGTCTTTGTGTCTCTGATATTATCTCTGTATTCTATCTCTTTGTCTTTTAGTTTCAAATACTGGAATGTTTTCTTACCTTTTAACTTTTGGAAACCTCATTAGAACAGTCATAACTTCTGTTTTGTCTTGGTTATTTATTGCTGTTTTGCCAGTTACCTTAAGACTGAATGGTTGAAGACAACAGTTGACTGCTTATGTCTCACGATGGTGTGGGCACTGGGCTTAGTTGGCCTCACTGTGGAGACAGTGGCTGGAACTGTGCTCCTTTGAACCCACAACTGCTGGGATGTCTCACAGGGATTCTTCACTCGTGTCTGGCCTTCGACGTAAGGCAGTGATCCTTACAAGTACAAATTCAGCAAGAATTTCTGGGGGGGAAAGTCCTGCTAACTTCATGTACTGTGTTCTGGAGATGTTCACGCTGGCCCAGGAGCTGGTCGTTGGAACTTGCACACCAAAACTAGGTGTGCAGGCTGTTCCTGACACCCCACCAGATTCCTTAAATCTAAAATGCATGCCTTAGAGCTAAAGCAGTAGTTGTGGTAAATTGTGTCTTCTAGAGAAGTATTCTGTGGTAAACACTGTGCTGTACAATAAAAATTAGTTGGTTAGCGAAATGATCATTTTAGGTTTTTCATTTTATGCAGTGTCTACTCTTGTAACACATTGGACCTTTTTAAATGTAAGGCAGTTACAGTTACAGAAAGATTTCAGGCTTTTCAAGTTAAACAGGTGGGTATTTTAAGGGATGCATGGTGTGGGGTGTTCATGTAAGGGAGGTAAGACGCTGGCCTTCCTGTACACGTAGCCATACGTGTGCATTATTCTTTTTACTAAAACGTCTTTAAATTTTTTTCAGTTTTGCTTTTACATTTGACTCACTGCCTTTGTTACCCCTAATGCAGCTATTGAGATGAATTGTTCAAAATCGTTTCTTTTTAAGAAGCTGGTGAATAGTTGTTACATCAAAGCTGGGTATAAAAGGGAATGCTTTTACTTCAGTGAGGTACCTAAACGCCCTGCCGTGACTGGTGGCCGGCTGATAGTTTGGTCCCTCAAGTCTGTGAATTTACTCAGTGTGGGCCTACCTGTTCTGGTGGCCCTGGCAGATGCTGTTTCCTTTTCAGAATGGGACAATAGAAGAAGTGACTTCAGAAGAGGAAGAAGAGGAAGAGATGGCTGAAGTAGGTATTTTATATGAGAACATTTTATAAATATCTTCATTTATGAAAATTTTAGTAATTACCTGATCGCTTTATGAACCAGTGTTAATGTAATGAAAAGCACATTGTATTTGGAATTGACTGTAACTTCTAAAATCTGGCTTTCCCTCTGATTAATGGTATGCTTTTGAGCAAATTGCTTATCTGATGCCCTTGGATTTCATTTTCTGGAAAGTCAGAGCTCTTAACATTTAGCACTAAAATTATATTTACACTTAATAGTAATCAGTACTTAACCTATATTTGGTTATTTTTAAGAAGAATTAAGTTTTACAAGTTCTGTGTTTGAATAAAAGGAGAATTTGAGAAGAATCGGGGACTGCTTGCTGGAAATAATAAAATTACCTCATCTTGAAAAACCATCTAAGAATGTTGTAAATTCCAAAGGCTTAGGCCAGTTTAGTTGCCAGTTATTAATACAGTTTTAGAAGTTTTTAGGTTCTGAAGCTTTGTGTTTATGAAGCTTTGTGTTTAAATTCAAACTTTAGAATGAAGATCTGGGTGTTTAAGGTGTTTGAGTTTTATGGTCTTGGTTTTAAAATACTTTTCTATTTTGGTTGGATCTTAGAATTAATTCAGCTTATTAGTACCTTATTTTACTGATTTAGTAAATTTTAAATCTAAATTACACTTCTTAGAGTGCCTTAGAACTAAAAAAGTAGTTGTGGGTTTGTTCTGTTCTGTGAGTATGGGAGAAATATAATTCTTAAGATTGTCCAGTTAGAGTGACTCTTTTGGGATGGAGTTTGTTTTAACGTTTTCATGCAGTTTAACTTGGGTGGAAACAGTAAATCTTTTCCTGGGGTCCAGTGTACAGTGAAGTTGACATTGTATTCAAAAGAGCTCACGGAGCTTTCTTTTTCCCCTCACACGATACTGTGAAGAAGGGACAGAGTCGTTGAGGGATTCCTGGAGAAGTCAGGTTAGGATGCGTGAAAAGAGGATGTTCTAGGGAACTGAAGTAATGTGCTGAGAAAGGCCCAACGCGACACCAGGCACGGTGCCTTGGGGTGCACTGGGTGCCATCCTTTGGGGAGAAGGTTAATGTGTTGGAGTCATGGAAGAAGCAGGCTTGGTTAGCTAGACAAGGTAGAGGGCACAGTGTCTGGAGTTGAAGACAGACACATTTGTGTGTGGTGTGAGTGTTGACAAGAAGGCCTTACACAGAGAATAGTGTGCTGAGAAGATGGCTTTAAAAGGATGATGATGGATTTTGTTCTGTGCTGTTCGTGTTCCGGGAAAGATCCGCGGATAGGAATGTGGCTGAGGCTGGAGGTGCAGGAGAACATTGATGCTCAGGGCCTTGGTGAGAATGCTGTGGACAGGGTCTGAATGAGAAGGCAGTGCAGTAGGGGTCGAAGTCGTGGCATTCCAAGGAGGAGACCATTGTGTCTGCGTGGAAGGGGTCATTTGCCGGCTCTAGAGATCACGGTCACTTGGGCAGAGTGGGAGCAGTTAACGGTTCCTGATACCTTGAAGCCAGACTTTCAAAAGTTCCTCTTAATAGGAAATTTAAAAGGTAATCATATTTGGTAATAGTTACGACTTTGTAAAACTATTAAACATGCTTGACTCAGATTCTAGTTTCAAACGCAACACAAGACGTAACAGGAAGGAACCTTTCGAATGGAGCGTGAAGGCTTTTTCAGCCCTCACTGTAGAATGCACGTATCCTTTTCTGTCCCTCCTCAGTCTAGAATCATTTAACCTTTGGCATGAGCTTGAATAAGCTAATGTTTCTCTAATTGTTGTAGGATGTAGAAGACTTGGATCACTACGAGATGAAGGAAGAGCCTGTTAGTGGAAAAAAGTCAGAGGATGAAGGAATTGAAAAAGAAAATTTGGCAATATTGGAGAAAATTAGGAAGACTCAAAGACAAGACCATCTAAATGTATGTGCACTTACCTAGAACCTGGGCTTGGGGTTGGGTAAAGTAATTGCAGGTGTGCATGTAAATACAGGACAGTGCATTCATCTCAGCTCCTTTCTCTGTTGCCTTGGTGGTCGATTCAGCTGTATGTACGGTTTATGGCCCTGGTATCTTTATTTGTTTTTCTGTTTCTCGTCTGTTGACAGCCACTTTCCACCCTGTTGATCTGCCTTGTGCATCCTGGAATCGCCTCCTGTTCACTGTATGTGCCTCCTTCCAGCCTCTGTGCTATTTTTCTCTGCTTCCCTTCCTCTTAAGGGATCTCTGCTCCTACAAAGTACAATTCAGATTCTTCTCTGTGACGCTGCCATCTGCTCTGTCCTGCCCTGACCAAACCAAAAGTCATTTTTCTTTGGACTTAACATCTCATGTATGTGAAGCAGCATGAGGGAGTGAAGTGCACACTGAGTTTGCTGACAGATGCAAGTGTGTGCCCTCTGTTTCCTCGGTGTCCAGAGGTGGATAGGATGTACCCTTTGGATGGTTGCTGTGGTACATATAAACGCCCAGATAGTGAGAGTCTGTCTGTCTGAACACTCACTACTCATTCACTGCCTTGTATCAGAGCTCTTTATCAGCCTGTGAAGTCGGGACCAGTTCCTTTGTCTGCGGCACAGATTCTCAAACACAGGGCGTGAATTGTTCGGTGAGGAGATGCCAGGTGTTGTAAGCAGGTAGATTGCTCTCCCTCTTTCAGTCTTACTGCATTAATTCATTTGGCAAATGTTATTTTTAGAAACTAGCAAAGAAATTCAGCCCAGCCCTGTCTTACTTTTTAAAAAAGTTTGGGGCATCTAAATTAATGATATTTACTATGCTGCTATGTCTTGTGGTTGCTTCCATTTTGTATGTTATAGTCGAAGCCACTAAAACTTATGAACGCTTTCACATGACAGACACTAAGCTAAGTACTTTCCACTTTACACCCTTTCTCATTTAATCTTCACAGCTGCGGTGTGAAATCGTGTTCCTCATCGATAGATGTGAAATGGGGCTTTACGCCAGCTAAGCAATGTTGTCAGGGGTCACACAGCTAGGAAGTAATAGCTTTGTAAACCTGGCTCCCCCTTCCCCAAACTGCTGTGCACCCATTAACATTTAAGATTCTACATGATCAGTCTTGAATCGAAAGGCACTCTGCATGTTTTGTCTTAGGATAAGTAGTTGTGTTCACATTCAGTCTTAGGGTAAGATATGGACGTCCTTCATTTTTAGAGAAGTTCTGACAATGACAAGAGCTGGAACCAGTTGCTTGGAGGTGGACGTACGTTTCTCAGTTTCTTAGACTATAAACTGGATTTCAGGGGCACGTTCCTACTCAGGGTAATTCATGGGACTGTTTAGTTAAGTCATGCATCATGGTGATGGGCCACTACCCACTTGTTAGAATGGCCAAACTAAGGGACACTGACAGCATTGATTGTTGGTGCAGATGTGGGGTCACAGGAATTCTCACTCACGCTGGGGAATGCAGCATGCTGTAGCCCCTTCGGAAGACAGTGAGGCAGATGCTTATGAACCTACACATACTATTACCATATGATCCAGCAGTGGTGCTCATTAGTATTTTTCTGAAAGAGTTGAAAATTTATGTCCACACAAGAACCTGCATGTGACATTTTTAATAATTCCAAAAATTTGGAAGCCACCAAGATGTCTTTCAGTAGGCGACTGGAAAAATAAACTGCGGTCCACCCAATATTAGGCTGGAATATTATTCAGTGCTAAAAAGAAAGGAGCTTTCAAGTCATGAAAAGACACAGAGGAAACTTAAATGCGTATTACTAAGTGAGAGAAGCCCATCTGACAAGGCTGCATTCTGTGTGTTTAACTACACGACGTTGTGGAAAAGGCAGAAGTGTGGAGACAGTAAGAAGGATCAGTGGTTGCCAGGGGTTGGGGAGGGGGAAGATGAATAGGCAGAGTGGAGAGGATTTAAGGTAACAGAAATACTCTTGTGTACTATAATGATGGCTACATTATATGTTTGTGCAAACGCATACCATGTATAGCAAAATTAAACATTCAGGTAAATTACAGACTTTAGGTGACGACGAAGTGTCAAGGTAGGTTCATGAGTTTTAAAAAATGTTCTCTGGTGAGTGATGCTGATGATGGGGGAGACAATGCATTGAGGGCAGTTTCATGGGGACTCTGTACCTTCCTCTCAGTATTGCTGTGAACCTAAAACGGCTCTAAAAATAAATTCTTTCAACAATTAAATAAAAAATTGAGAGTTTGAAATAAATGCATACTGAGTTCTTAGGCTATTGCAGGGGCCATGTGACCTGGATATATTGGTTAGACTTTTTTCCCCAGATGATAGGAAATAGTGAGTGAACCAGACTCTTCCCCAGTTTTATTGTCCTGTTAAAACATCGTAATCTTTGATTAATTGAACTTAACTTTTTGACTTCTTAAAACGTTAAGTGGTGATCCATTTAAAAAATGTTACGGTAAACATTGATTTCAGGTTCCTAATACCATAAATCTTTAGTTATTTGACTCAATAGATCCTGGTAAACAGCAAATTTTATGTTTCAGGGTGCAGTGTCTGGGTCTGTGCAAGCTTCAGATAGACTTATGAAAGAGCTCAGGGACATATACAGATCACAGAGTTATAAAACAGGTAAGGTCCTCTGGATCTCTGCGATCTCTCTTGTCATGCTGTCTTCAGTTTTCAGGCCGTAAAGTTCATTTCTCATAATGTAACTGGACAGAGGCAGAAATAGATACTAGCTTTATTTTAGGGATGTGAAATGCAAATGTAATTAAGTTATCAGAAGATGTGAAAGTAATAAAGGGTCAGTTTATAGTATCTCTCCTTAGCCACATATCTTGCTTTCCGCCGTTTCAGTTACCCTTGGTCAACTGGTACAGAAATGTGAAGTGAAATATTCCAGAAGTACACAAATGATAGGTTTTAACTGCACCCCCTTCTGAGTAGTGTGATGAAATCACGTGTCGTCCTACTCCATCCATCCCGGAACAGAATCATCCCTTTGTCCAGTGTATCCACGCTGTGTATATACTACTCTGCCTATTAATAACTTAGTAGCCATCTTGGTTATCAGATTAGTTATAAGAGAGATAGCGAGCACATCCATGTAACTTTTGTTACAGTATATTGTTACAGTTCTGTTATTTTTATTGTTAATCTTTTACTGTGCCTAATTTATAAATTGAACTTTAGCATAGGTATATAGTACAAGAGAAACATAGTTTACGAGTTGAGAGAGTTTGGCACTGTCCGAGGTTTCAGGCATCCACTGGGGTCTTAGAATGTGTCTTTTTCAAACACGGGGGCATTGCGATACTTGTGTTTTGGACTTTTAGACTTTTAAAATTGTTTTTTTTTATGAACATATACATTTTTTTGTCTTCTTGCTAATGAAGATTAACTCTTACATGATTTTTATCTTCTTGGAAAACTTAAGTCATATCTTTTGGAAACGATAAGATGAATATATTTTATTGTATGAACAAAAAATTATTGCCAGGTTGATTTTTTATCTTTTTATGTTTTTTTTAAAAAAAAAAAACAGCATAATCAACTCTTATTATAGAGGTAGTTATGGTATCTCTTTAAAAAAACAGATTTTTTTTTCCCATTTCATTCCATAACGTGATTTAAAAGTGTTCTTTCTTACCCAGTAAGACTTAAATATCATGGAATTTCTCTAATTAAAGTAAAATTTCTGTATACTGTTACAGAGATTCTGATAGTATTAAGTAAGGGAAAAAGCCAATCTGAATTTGTTTGAAAAGGGAGCATTATGAACCATTCAGAAATTCTCAAGAGTGATCATATTTAAATAATTAGAGTTTACTTACAATAAAAACAAAAAACAAGCAAAAGCCCTCTGCTTTATAGAGTACAAGATAAGCCAAACTGGTTTCTGAGTTACTAGAAGTTTTTGGTATCCTAAGTTTTTCTTGTAGGAAGTCTAAAAGTTTTATCAGTGGAAACCTAATAGTGTGTAGTGAAATATTAGAATACTGGCTTATCTTTAAATGTTAAATAACCATTTGCTTTTTTACAGCTTTGTTTGTAGTAGCAAAACCAACAAACCATATAGAGTGGAATTGGTTAAATTATGGTATATCCATACAATAAATTACTATAGAGTGATGAGGATTGACAGTAAATTTTCCCCAGAAAGCTGAAGAAACAAAACTGTAAATGGGAAGGATTCTGTTTTTGTAGAAATGTTCGCAAGTTCATAGAAGAGAAGTCTTAAGTACGTGGGATTTTGCCTATGATGTTTCTCCCACTCACAGTTAATGGTAAATAGTTCCTCAACTCAATACAGAAGGCTCTTCAGTAATGGCTTTACTGGTCTGTGAAGGGCATAAGATCCTGGGCTCCAGTGGCAAAATATTTGCACTATTGCTCAGTTCAGGGTTTTAATAGCAAAATAACAAAATTTCTAGCTTTGTCGGCTACATAGTGTTTACATGTACGGCAGAGTAATAGTGAGAAGATGAAATGAGCAGTAACTAACACACCCTGTATCTTCACAGGGATTTATTCAGTGGAACTCATAAATGACAGTTTATATGACTGGCATGTGAAATTGCACAAGTAAGTAGCTTTTTATGCTCACCCACTCTTTAAACGGTTGGAATTTTAGACTATCACAATGGAGATTTCCCCCCTCTTAATTTGATACTTTTATACTATGGCTTTTACTTAGAACTTTAGACCCTGTTTCTGTAATAGTCCTTAATAAGTGAAAAATAAGTCCTTAATAAGTGTAATAGGCTTAATAAGTGAAAAAGGGCAAGGAGAACAGGAGGGGCCCACTGTGGGATACTGTGTTTCGTGGAGTTAGTGAGACAAGCGGGGAGGGACTATAGGAACAAAAGTGTATTTATAACTTGGTGAGATTGACTGTGATAACCAGTTTATATTTGAAATAAAGGATCTGAGCAGGACCCAAATACATTACACAGTTGTTAGATAAATTCAGCTTTTGTTAGCAAGTTCACTTTTTCTGGTCTTGTCCATGGTACATCATTTCCTTGAATCCCTTGACTAATAATAACAATTTTTTAAAGAATAACATTTCTTGAGTCTTTGTGAAAATTATGTACATGTGACCATTTCTTTTAGAATGACTCCTAACTTTAAATTCCCTTAGGAGAATAGATTTAAAATACTGTCATCTTGTTTTGAACATCCAATCCCAGGAAGTTGGAGGCCGTAGTGATGTGTGTTTCCAGAGACCACAGAGCAGCTTTAGGCCTTCTGTGTCTGGAACTAACCCTCAGGGCTCAGTTTCAGCTCTTGAGCTGTTTCACTTTTGAGGTTAGTAAGAAAAGTCTCTGACTTTCTTTTTTGTTTTGTTTTTTTTTGTTTTTGTAATTCTTAGGGTCGATCCTGACAGTCCTTTGCACAGTGATCTTCAGATCTTAAAAGAAAAAGAAGGCATAGAATATATTTTGCTTAACTTCTCTTTTAAGGTAAGGAATCATAAGGGGACTCCATGTGCTTCTAATGGGAATGCGTATTTGAACAGTGGCTTTGGAACACAATCTGGAATCACTTGGTAAAGTAGAAGACAGTTACGCACTGTGGTTCAGTTCTCCTAGGCTCATACCGTGCAAGAAATGAGTGCTCCGGTCCACTGGGAGACATACGTGAATTCGGAGCAGCACTGTTCATAGTAGCCTCCAATTAAAAGTAACCCTAGGGTCTGCTCCAATAGGAAGGACTACTGTGGCATTCAGGAAATGGAATAGAGCTACGTGCAACAAGGTAGAATCTTACACATAGTATTGAGCAAAAGAAACATGTGTTGTATGATTTCATTTACAGGAAGCTCAAAAATAAATAAAACTAAATTATGTTGTTTAGGGCATGCGTTGTCCCTGGAGGCAGTATCATCCCCGCAGTGGGGTGAAAATTGGTCCTTGGAGTGAAAAATCTTGGGTGTTACAATAGTCTGTGACCCTTGAAAGAGCAGATACACGGTACTTCTTCAGTGTTAGCATTTTGTGGGGTGGGGCGGAATTAGGAAAAATTTTTAGAAAGGCTCCTTAGTGGGGCAAAAATGAAAGGAAGCCTGAGAAACACTGATGTGTGGATTCATGCTTGAGCAGTTTAGGATCTAGGTGGGAGTTGGGGTGCCTGGCTGAATGGGACGTTGCGGCTTCTTGAGTCCTGTTGACCATACCGCCCTTCTCTTGACCAGGGAGTGGTTATGTGGACACAGGCTTTACAGTGCTGTGTAATGCTGTACCTTTATGTTTTATGCATTCTTCTGAATTTTATTTCTTACACTTAATAAAGTATTTCTAAGTTTCTGAACATAAAGGTTAAAGAAGAATAGGAATGGAATCTGGATAAAGTGTAATGATTGAATATGGAATCTGGATAAATGTGGGCATTTTAAATCTGTTAAAAACTAGGAAGTGTTTCTAGGGAGTTATATTTGAATTATATGGAGCTACTTTTTGACCTTTTCTTTTAAATTGAGAAGAAAATTTTGTGCCACAGTTGTTTCCCAGATAATTAATAGTTTAGAAATCGAAAATGATCTGTTTTAGCCGTCAGAAGTTTAGTTCTTGTCTCCTCTCCTATTAGGATTAGTTTCATAGTTCATAGATTGCTCAGAATTTTACTTGGGAATGGGTAGAGATAAGGAGTTAAAGTCAGGTAGGAGTTACGCTACTTACTCTCTCAGCGAAAACTATGTTTTTGTGTTGCTTGGAGATAACTGGATGATAAACTGTGGTCCAGCTCCCTCGCCCTCACATTGACTTTATGTCATTCGTTGTTCCCTACCCCTTTGCTTTGCTTATGGAAAAGGGAGATGCTTTCTCCTCCACTCCCTGATGTGTCTCTCGTAGGGGTGACATGCTAGTTCCCTGACCCGCTGCTGTAGGAAAATGAGGGGCAGCCGTGGCTCCTGACCACCAGGAGGCTGACCTCTGACACTCAAGGCTCCCCCGGCCACCGCCTTTGCTCCTCAAGGCTCCCCCGGCCACCGCCTTTGCTCCATTTCGTTTCGTTAGAGGAAGAGCTCTTGTTCTGGAAACCTCAGTTTCCAGGACTGAGATGTAGCTGAGGTTTTTTTCTCCCTCATCTTCCCCTTATCGATTTATTTTTTATCCCGTCTGGTGATCTTTGTCGTTCAGTTGGAACAGTAAGTCTGTTTGCATTTCAAGTTTGGATATCTGGGTTTAAGTCCACCATCTTCTCCTGGCTCTTTCTTATTCTCTGTGCTTTCGTTGTTTTTTCCTGTTACTCCAGTTCCCACCTCTTGTTAGCTGGGTATCCACACATACTCTCACTCTTCTTTACTACCTTATAGTTACAGCACGTTCCCTTAACTTGTCACAGTGTAACAGGAGTTTGTCAATGGAGGTTCCTCCTTTTCCTTGTCCATGCAGAGACCTTAGAACGTGTATTCTCTGCCGGCTGAGCACTGCTACTGTCGGGCATTTTCCTTCTGTGTCTAAAACCTGATGCTCGTCACTTAACTAGTTGATACTCCTTTAGATAAAGGAGAACGTCTTCATTTGGACTTGACTTTTGGAAAGTATTTTCACTGGGTATAGATTTCTAGGTTGGAAATTACTTTTTTTCAGCACCTCAGAGACATCCTTCCCTCAGCAGAGTTTCCATTGTTTCTCTAGAAGTATTTATAGTGCCGACCTCTTGTGAAGTCCTCGATAAGTTTTTAGAATTCTTAGACCTTATCTCTGCAAATACTGCTTCTGTCTCTTTCTCTCCCACCGTGGGACTACATATGACAGGCCTTTCCCCCGTGTCGTCTTTTCTCTGTTTTCTACCTTTTTATCACTGTTGCCTTCATTCTGGGTGTTATTTCTTTTTTTGCCTATTTTCCAAAACACTGAATTTCACTTCTGCTAGCTCACCCATTAAGCTATTAATTCCAGTTATTGTACATCAAAGTTTCAGAATTTCTGTGTAGTTTACTTTATAATTTTAGTTCTCTGCCAGAGTTTTCAGCCTTTGCTTCTTTAAAATTCTGTCTGGAAACTCTGTTATCTGGATCCCTTGTGGTTTCGTGTTTTCCTGCCCTGTGGTCTTGTGGCCTCATGTAGCTGTTATTTAGTGATGAGTGTTACACGTGGAAGACGAGAGAGTGGGCCTGAAGCTTCTGGTGGGACTTCCCTGTAAGGGCGTGGGCACCAGCACCCCAGGGTCACTGAGTCACGGGGCTGGAGATGATGTAAAGCAGGGCCTGTCTGCCAGCCAGGCTGCTTGTGGTGTGCCCTTCAGGGTCCCAGTGGAAGTTTGGGGGCCGGGTACGGCCTCACCTTGGTCGTGGACCTGAGTTCCAATCACCTTCCTCCCCAGTGATCTGTGCATTCTACTCAGCTGCGTATGCCCTGTCTTCCTCTTCTGTAATGAGAAGACGACCCAGTGGGTAAAAAGGGGGCTCGCTCTCTGGGGTTCCTTTTACTGCAGGTCGCAGCTCTATAGTGGTTACATTGTACCCACCTTTTCTGGTTTTCAGCCAGAGGACTGGCCCAGGGTATATAATCTGTCATTACCGGACTGTTCCATTCTGTAGTTGTATTGGAAGGGGGCCTGGCCCCATTGTGTATTTCATGCATTTTTATTTGCTTTGGTTTTTATTCCATTTTATTTTTCAGTACTATTTTTATACTTTTATGGCCCTCATTCATCACCACATAATAAATGTTCAGAAATCTAACTACTGCAGCACTAAGGGTGTCTATAAAACTAACTGGACACGCGTATTTGCCTTATAGGACAACTTTCCATTTGATCCTCCATTTGTTCGAGTGGTGTTACCTGTTCTCTCAGGAGGGTAAGTTTAAGTGACACTTTAGCTGATAGTGTGCATCAGAGTCTTTTGGAAGGCTAGTTAAATGCTAGTTAAATGCTAGGAGGTCTAGAATGCTCAGCTTTACTCCAGGGTTCCTGACTTGGGTGGGTCTGGGCAGGGGAGCCTGAAAATCGGTGCTTCTAGGAGGCCTCAGGTGAAGCTGACTTGGACTTTGATTGGGAACCGCAGTTTGAAAACCACTGGTGAGAACCATTATGGTGTTTCGTAGGTAGAGCTTTTAGTGGCCCACATTTCACCATGGAAAAAGAACCACCTGATGTTTTAAAAATACAAATGCAGGGGTTCCCTGGTGGTGTAGTGGCTAGGCTGCAGCGCCTGGGTTCGATTCCCAGCCAGGGAACCCCTCAAAATAAATAGGTAAATGAAATTTTATATATATATGAGTGTTTAGAGAGAGTTAGGATTACAGAGTGATTCCCACATGCCTATGATCCTAGGAAAAAATCACAGGGAATCCCATGATCTATGGAGCTGACCCTCAAATTTTGTCTAAAGGTGGTTGTTACATTTTGGTAGAATCAAGTGGTAAATGTCATGCATTTTTATTGAAGCTTGTGTTTTCTGTGATTAGAACTCTAAGCAAGGGTGGAGAAAAGATCATAATTTGTACCTAGGTTAGTTATGAAGTGTTCTGCAGACCCTTGAAGTAGGAGCAGTTAAACTAATTGGAGAATTCTAAAATGCTCAACTGACTAATTCTACTTTATGAGATAATCTATGTTGTGGTGATGAAAACCTAAAAATATTCATTCCTTACTTGGATGGAGCATCTCTGTTGATATAGTAACAGTGTCACTGAGATTAAGAAGGGCAGCTATAAATGATTAATGAAAAGATTCAGAAAAATGTAAATTCAGCATAAATGTAAAAAAAATTTTATCAGATTAAATAGCTTACCACCTACTTGTGGAGACAGATACATGAAGTGATAAATAACAGTTATCCCTGGTTGTCGGGGGGAATTGGTTCCAGGACTGACAGTCCTGTTTCTCCAGGACTTAGGATGTTCCTGGCATGGAGGAAGTCCTCCACTAACTCAGTCAGCCCTCAGTGTCCACAGGGTATTGGTTCCAGGACTCCCTCCAGGAACCAGAATCCAAGGGTGCTCAAGCCCTTCATGTGAAGTGGTGTGGTATTTGCATATAACCTACACACCCTGTTTACTTTTCATCTCTAGATTTAAATCATCTCAGTTACGGAAAGTCAGAGTCCTAGAGGACAAAAAGGATTGTGGTGTGCCCCATGATCAGCACGGGGAGAACGGAACCGGAGGGGAGGCAACAGGGAACTAACACATACACACACACACCCACACAGTCATGTGAAGAAAAACACAGACACACACGCAGACGTTAACAGGTAGCGGGGTGGTTCCTTGGGCTCTGATGGAGACACACAGACCCCTCAGGCCTGCAGTGGGTTTGTTTTATGTCCCGAGAACAACAGGGGTGTAACTCTTAATTGTGAAACAGTGTTGCGAACCCCCGTCCTTTCGTCCTGTTTACAATTCCTCTGCCTCCAGGTGGTGGTGTTTTCCTACTGCCCCTCAGCCAGCCAGAAACCACATCCTGAGCAGTGTCCTTGTTCACCGAGTCCCGTGCAGCCCCGCTGGACCCCCGACCCTTGGATGCCAAGGGCACAGGCCGCCTTGCTAAACCAACCCCTTTTCTCTCAGTCCTGGCTCACACGCTGCCCACAGTGGTGGACTCCATGTTCACATAACCTACTCAGTGGTCTCAGCAAGATTAACCGCAATTTTTTCTTCTTTATTGGTCATTGCCTTGATTTTATTTTTAAGTGTGGTATTTAATGTATTTTGAAGTTTAAAATAACTTTAAAGGAGGAATGAAATGATTTTGAGAAAGTATTAAAAGGCTGAAGGATCTTGATCTAAATAATCATTTCCTACGGGAGATCTGGGAAATCCCCAGAAATCGCCTTTGGTTCGGAGAACAGTCCTTGGGGCTAGAGAGAGAAATTTGAGGAGTCACGAGAGAACTGTCTGATCCTCATGACAGAAGGAATAAAAGCAGTAGAAACCCACTGCAGATGTTCCTTACTGTAGGTATGCTAAAGTCATCACTTCTGTCTGGAAAAACTTGGTGGCAGGGAAACTTTCAGATGAATCAAACACGGAATGTCGTTCAAGGGAACTGATTCTCCTGCCCCCACAGTCTCTGGAATATTTAGGGCTAAGTTCTTAGTTTCTGATACTTAAAAGTCTAAGTGTTATGATACTAAGAACCGTTTTTTAAAAAAATTAAGATTGTATTACAGTGATGACATTTGAATTTTTTAATTACCCATAATAGTCTTGTAACCCTAACAACTGTTTTCATTTTTGCATGGTATCTTCTAATCCTCACATGTATGCATACTTTCTTAGTAGTGGTACTTCAAAAATTAAAAAGAATACTGAACTCTGGAGAATTTTGTATGACTCCTGTTTTCTGTTTAAGGTATGTATTGGGTGGTGGTGCATTATGTATGGAACTTCTCACAAAGCAGGTGACTATTTTCTTTTCGTACTCCTATGTTTCAGTTCCACAAGAGTGTTTTGATTACATAGGTTAGATTCTGAGTAGGAAAACTCTGTTGTGATAGCACCTACTTAAAAGAGTTTCTTTGATTTTAATAGCAGCTATTTTTAATATAATAAAGCTATGTAAGGTAAACCTGTTATAAAGTGACACTGTACTTTTGTGCTTAAATGTGCTTGCATAGGCAGTACTGATAGATGTTTAAGTTTATAATTTCCTCATTCATGTTTGGCATCTAGAACATAAGTTTCCTTTATTTTTTAGTGAGATTTTGGAAATGGTCCAGCTTTACTTTTACTTCTTGACTAGAAATTCTTAGTGTTAATTTGCTCTTGTTGAGTTGTTCCATGCTATTTTGTTAAGCTCTCAAGTGGGAATTGGGAATACCATTGCGTTTCAGAGAAGTACGTTTTCTTCCTACAGGGCTGGAGCAGTGCCTACTCAATAGAATCGGTCATCATGCAGATCAATGCCACCCTAGTCAAAGGCAAAGCCAGAGTGCAGTTTGGAGCAAATAAGGTACTTTTCATTAAGAATGTTACATGAACTAGGTATTTTCTCTTAACCCTCTGAGGCTTCTTCCTGTTATTTTACTATAAACATGTCTATAATTTTAATTTTATATATAACATATATATTCAATTCCCAGTGAGCATTTATATGCTAGGCTCCAATCTGAACTTTTTACTTGTATTAATTCTTTCAGTCCTCTTTACAACCTAAAAGTTGGGACTCTGATTGTCCTCATTTTGTAGATGAGGAAACTGAAGCACGCGAAAGTCAGGTGACTCATCTCAGGTCACAGGTGGCCCAGCGAGGAGTGGAAGCAGAAGACAGTCTGTTGTTAAGTCTGTACTGTTAGCCACTGAGTTCTGTTCTTCACCTACTTACTGTATCAGGGACACATTTCCATGTCTAATTCCATATCTATAAACATTTAAGTGGACCAAACGGGTCCACTCTTAAGTTACTATGTTTTGGAAAAATATTTGTGTGATGGAAATCATCCTGACCTAACAGTAAAAAAAATGTGACTGTTTAAATTCTATGTATATTTTGTGTTAAATGACTATTCAAATAGTCTTAAATCTAAACATGTATTTATAACCATGTTGCTAACCATGTTGCATGTCCACTAGGATCCTAACTCACAGAGGAAGCAAAACATTGAAAGGCTTTTTAAAGAGTCATTTATTTGAAATAATACTGTAAAATAACTCACTTTTACTTTTAGTTCTTTAATAGCTCTTTTAATAGTGCTTTCTTTACATTGGAGCAAAATAACCATTTTATTATTGAACACTAGTGAATTGCTTAACTACTTTTAACTAGCATTTTTTTAATATGTTATATGTTACTAGATGTTTTAAATGTGGCAACAGAATGATTAAATACTAGAATACCAACTTTTTATTTTTCTAATGACAAAACTTATGCTCTCACTGTACGGTTTTTAAAGTGGAAAAAGAAACCGAAAAACTTAAAAGTCTTTTGTAATTTGACTGTCTAGAAGTACCGTTAACATTTTGGTATACTTTTAGTTTTCTATATTTTCTTCCTGGCATTTATTTATACGTAAAACTTTATGTTAAATTTCATCATGCTTTAAAAAAATGCATAAAAGGCTGAGAACAGTAATCTTTTATGAGTAATTGAAAGAACATTTTACCAGTAATTCAGTGTATACACTAAACTCTCTGAAATACAGTTGGTCTGGATATTTTAATTCTCTTCCAGTTTTAAAGTTCTATGATACCAATACTCTACTTGGTTCAGTGCCATAGTCCTCTTGGAATCAATTAATGTTAGTATAATTGCTTTAAACTTTCATATTTCCATGATGTGTAGTTTCTTTAGCAAGTAAATATAACCATTTTTTTGCATAGAATGCAAAGTCGGGCAGCTAAAAATGTTTGCATAGTAAGGTATGTCTTAGAAGGTAAATCTTTTGAATGAATTGTTATGATGAAAATTTACTCTTTCATTTTTTTCTTACTAAGAAATACTCGTAAGTTAGGAAGTGTGGGAACTTTGCTTGTTGTAGTATGAGTTTTACCTTCCAGGATTCTAAACTCAGCAGGGAATAGCCTGAATGTTAACATTAAAATTACTATCAGAAAAAAAGGATGGTAAACGGCATTTAAAAATCTGCTACCATTTGTGTGTAAGTGTGTGGTGAGAGAGAGGGGTGGGGAAAAGGGTATATTATACAGAAGTGCTTTTATAAGTAAAGAGTATCTCTAGGTGTTTAAGAAAATGCTGACAACTATTGTTTCTGATAAGGGGGTTTTGAAATATTGAGGGGTCGACTTAGAGATAGCAGGGAGATTTGACTTAGTGTAAATTGCTTGTGCTCTTTGGATTTCTTTTTGCTATGTAACTACCACTTTAAAAATATTTAAAATATTTTAAAAGATAACTATCAGCTGTTGGTTGAAAACAAATGTTTGTTGCCTGAAAATATTTCTAAAATGATATAAATGTACCCAGGTACTGGAAAATAGAAAAAGTTGCCCATCAGCACACATGAAATTTGGAGATGGGGCAGATTGATAGAGCTGAGTCACTGCACAGTCTTGGCCAGCAGGGGCCGAGAGCACCATGGCAGGAGGGTGTCGGCCACATTGTCTTCTGTTCAGTTAACGTGGAGTGCAGGCTGCAACATCAACTCTGGGCCAGTAGTGACAAGCTAAAGTAGAGGTCTACTGTGAATGACGTTGAGATGGAATTTGAGGGCTAGATGGGTAAGGCAGTGCCCCGTAGGAAGGGGGGTTACAGAGCACAGTGCTGGGGTACACAGCCCTTGGGGCAGCTATTGACCTGTTCCTACTCAGGAAAGGCCCTTGTCCTCTGCTGCCCACAGACCTCCCGTGACGTACCCTTGGACTCCCTTAGTTGGCGGTCACATTCAGATGAGAGACCTGGCTTTCCTTCCAGGGAGTTGGGGGCGTTGCCCCCTAGACCCAGTAGTCCAATCTTCCCTTTGTAAGCTAGGTTGGGGAACCAGATCTGAGATTCTTCAGGGTTAGAGAACTAAACTGGTTTCGTGTTAGTCGTCTCCACATTTCTCATCAGAACCAGATACAGATACTTTTCAGAGGAAAACATTTGCGATTTAAGCTTGCAGGATTCCCCAAAATGAAAATCAAGCGAATAGGAATTCACAGTGAAAGGTGGCAGATACACAGTCGGCAGCCCGATGTCGCACATGACTGGGCAGGAACGATGAGTGTGAGGTAGATGCTCCCAAAGACTTGAGGCTTCAGACTGAGATGTACAATATTTAGATAATTAGAATTGTGAGGAATGAGTAGTTATATATGAAATCTTATTTTAGAAAGTCATAAAATCGATCAACAAATGTGACCCTCAGCAGTGATGAGACATCTGAAAAACAATGAAATAGAATTTATAGAAATGAAAAATACAGTTATTGAAATGAGAAGCTCAATAGATGGATTGGATATCAGAAGAGAGGATTAATTGAAGAGAAGAAACAATCAGAACGTTGCACAGAGAGACATGGGAATAGACAACAGGACAGAAATTAAGGGGTGGATATCAGAGAAAGGTCTAACATATGTCTTGTTGGAATTCCAGGAGATAATAAAACGGTATTACAGAGTGCGAGAAATAGAAATCTGAAGTAAGGTGGTAGGAGCACCAAATAAGTCAGTCACAAGAAATGTAAATATGATGTAATTTTGTTAAACAAAATACGATTTTCAAACAGAAAACATTAGTGACTACTTAATGATAAAAGTCTTATCTTAGTTAACTAGGAAATTAAACAAATTGAAAAGTACTTGGAACTGACCCTCCTTCACGACCTCCTTCTCCCCACCCCCAAATGGTTAGAAGAAAGGTAGGAAGAGAGTTTTCACTTAGAATGTTTTTATGTATTTTCTTATTCTTAGGCTGTGTAAATGTATTGAAAATAATTCTGTCATATCATATTGTATAATAGGTGTGTACCACTATGGAGAATGCTCATGCTATTAATTGGAAGCTAAGGTGTAGGTTATTTATACTGAGTGGGAAAAAAACATTAATAAATCCTAATTTGACCCCTTAAAAGAGATTGTGGAGCAAGTTACCAAAGGAGGACTTGTGCCACTTTGGTGCATTCTTTAGATTATTTAACTCAAAAGGTCATTTACGTGTGTAGTCCTTACAGTCCTTAAAGCTTAATGTTTTCTTACCTGAAGGTGGTAATATTCTGTAGTTTTTTGTTTTTTGGTTTTTTTTTTTTTTTTTTTTGGATACAAGTTAGGAGGAAGAGAATTTGAGTCCTCCTTAGTTCCCAGTAGCATCCTTTAACAGGATTCGCCGTGTGGAGAGGGACACTAGGAGTGACTTCACAGAAATGGACGGTGGAGCTTGTAGGTTTTTATTGGAGTAGAGTTTGGGTCTTGTTGTCCTAAAATGGTAGAGAATAATGAAACTGAGAAATGAGCGTATTCAGTTAAAATTCTTTCTGAAATGGAAATATAATTGTTTCTCGTGTTCTTTTAAGCACAATGGTGACACATCCATAAATTATTAGTCATGATTTTCATCTACTTAGAGTTTTGATTTAAAATGTATAATTCTCTTTCAGAATCAATATAATCTAGCAAGAGCCCAACAATCTTATAATTCCATTGTACAGATACACGAGAAAAATGGTATGTTTAATTCAATATGTATTTATTGCCATTTATGAAGTTTTACATAATGTACTCTTGATATTTATCCTGTTTGATTTTTGGTTTTGCTTTAATTTCTTATAAAGTACAGTTACTACAGTGAAAAAACTTAACTGGAGGATACACACATTGTGCTTCATTTAAAATGTTGGTGTCCTAAATACTTGGCCGGAGAACCTCTGAATCAGAATCAAGATTTTTTACTTATTAATGAATGAATCCCTTGATTCACTTGAAAATATATAGTATTAGGGTAAGAATGGAGTTACAGGTAACTCTACAAGTGGAGTTCTTACTGTTAATGTTAAGCAAATGCAATCAGGATCCTAAACCAGCTGTTTCTGAAACTAATGTTTTTTGAGAATCTTACACATTTATTTATTCAGGCAAAAAGGTTCTAATCTCACTGTCCACTTCAGAATATTTGAGTTGCAAGTTTTAAAAAAGCTTAAACTATCTTACAGAAACTTTATCAGCCTTAGTTCAATTTTTCTTGTATTCACAAGTTTTTGTGTCTTAACTGTGTAAGGTAATGAAACAAGTCCACTTGTATTAGAAGACCTATTAGCAGTGCCATTTGTGTCACTCACTAGCTCTGTGGCCCTGCACAAGTCCTGTTACCTCTCAGCCTCAGTTTCCTCATCTGGCAAACAGTGGCATGATACCAGTCTTGCCAAACTTGTGAGGAAAAAAGGAGTATTGTGCATAGACAGCACTTTACAAGTTAGTGCTGATAGTAAGACAGTCATTATAACTGTGAGAGTGCTGAATAAATAAATTAATAGAAACAAAGTTTTCTTTAGGGGAGTATTTATAGTAAACTGTTATTTGCTAGAAATGTGGTGACTTAAGGTTTGTATTTCGTGCTCATTTTTATCTTAATGAGAAAGCAAATTCGTCACTTCTTCAATGACTGCTTATTTCTGAAAGAATAGCACAGGCATACCTCAGAGATTACGGGTTTGGTTGCAGGCCACCGCAATGAAGCGTGTATCCCCATATGCGAATTTGGGAGTTTTTTTGCTGGCAAAGATCTTGCCTTCAGTTTGTAAAAATGCTACATCTGTGAAATGCAATAAAACGAGGTGTGCCTGTGTTCAAGATGATTTTCAGGCTTCTGAAGGAGGGAAATAATAAAACGGGCAAGGCTGGGTTTGTATAGTCATGTTCTCCAGCGTCCCGTTAGCAGATCCAGAGCTGCCCATGGACTACTTCAAGTAGACCAGTGTCACCCCGCAAACCCGGTGCAGTCACAGTGTTCCCACGCAATGGCATGCCAAACAACTGGTCTCCTTTGCTTAAAGCTTAGGTTTTTGTGGCATCTGGAAACACGCATGTTTTTTATATCTTTTTAAAACAAACATTGTAGTCAGCATTTAAAAATATTTATGGCAAGTGCTGTATTTGATTGAGAAAGGGTATGTGTCAGCTTAGAGCCATCGATTTACAGTCAGGATCCTAGTTTGGCTTCTGCTGCTAACTAATCTGAGCTGTGGTCACTTTGTGCACCTGCTGAGATGGCTTCTTCGCTGGTGAAATGACATCACTGCACTGATGACCATCCAGGCTCTTCTAAAATGCCAGGATTTTGTTTGGGAGACAGTCATTTTCAGTGAGGTTTATTGTTAAATACAGAATTGAAATGGAATATAAAACCTAGCTTGTAATGTAATATGCCATATTGTCAAATTTAGCTACAGATGCCATTAATATAGAGATCTTATTTTGAAAACTCAAGTACAATTTATTCACAGAAAATAACTTTATACATACAGTGAGTCCCCAATTTAGGATTGTTTCACGTACGATTTTTTTTACCTTATGATGGTGCAGAAACAATACTCATTTCGTAAACACCTTACTTAGAATATGAATTTTGATATATTTCTGGACTAGCAATAAGCAGTGTGATACTCTCTGAGTAGTGATACATGCTGGGTAGTGGCAGCCCCACAGTCCCCAGTCAGGCAAACGATCATGAGGGTCAACAAATGCACATGTAAGGTTGGCACGTCACCCCGTCGTAAGTCCAGGAGCATCTGCATGTGAACACATCAAAACGCTTTGTTACCAACGCAGGTATAGGTTCAACATTTATTATATTGGGTTCAAACATGAAAATTATGAGCAGAGAAAGTGGCTAACCTTAATAAATGCTCTTTCTCCTGGTTGGTTTAAGACTTAATGTATGGGGAGGGGGTGTTTGAAAACGGTGACGGGATTAATAAGTATAAATCTGCAGTGAAAAATGGTCATGGGGGTGTAAAGTACGTTACAGGGAATGTAACCAGTAATATTGTAGTAACTGTATGGTGTCAGGTAGGTATTACACTTAGCAGAGAGACATTTCGCAGACTATATACATATATAATCACTATGCCATACACCTGACACTAATACAGTATTATCAACTATCATTGAGAAACAAAAATTTTTTTAAAAGTTAGTACTAGAAAAAGTATTTTAACTTTTTTTTCTATTCTATTTCAGGCTGGTACACCCCTCCAAAGGAAGATGGCTAAATGTGTTGACTCTCATATGTTTGGACCAATGTTGCTTTAAAGAAAACCTTTCCAACATGCAGACACAAGCTTTGAGTGCCCCGTAACAGCAGTACTGAAGACGTTAGCTAGTAGATACTTTAGTGGATAATCTGTCAACTGACATCCTGTACAAGTTACAGCCTTTTCATTTTGCTCATTTTAGGTACCTCGGACTGAGCAGTGGGGCCTTTACTGTATTTTTCCTGATAAGTACACACACTGGCCACTCCTTATCATCTCTCTTTCTTAAAAAATGTAATCTGTTAAGTGGCAGGTCAGCATTAGTTTATTGAAGTTGGAACTTTAGGGTAATTTTCCCGAATTGAGCATTACCGAGGACTTAACAGTATATTGTTTCATTTAGAGTCAATAAAAGTTTAATTGATGTTTAATACTGGTTTAGAAAATTTAAGGTCTTCTAAATCACAGTGACTTTTTCAGGTTAAAACCATTTTATGATATTGCCAAAATACTGACAGGAAACTTAATAAATAGTTAAACTTCTACGGCTATATGAAGATATGAGCTGTTTCCTGAACAAGTGCTCTGAAGTGAGTTGTATTGTACTTTTTAGGTGAAGCAAAGCAGAGTTGGGCCAGGTGAACAAGTAAGGCTTGTGGGTATTCATCTCCCGGGGGGGCATCAGAGCCTTGTTGGGTCGGATCTGCTTCTTATGGGTTCAGTATCTCTTAGAAGAGCTGCAGTACAGATCTTGAAGTTACTTAAGATACTAAGTCATTTTACATTTCCATTTTGTTAACGGGATGTTGCAATCGTTTGTAAACTAGTAAACTTACAAAGTGATTGACACACAGACTCCTTGAACAAAAGCTGAACAATTAAATACAAAAACATACATAATTTGGAGGGCTTTAAATTTTTTGCTATACTCTGTAGCAGTGGCTTTTACTGAGAGGCTAATGGGAACTCTGCACGATAATTCTTTTATAAAACCCGACTCAGATCACGGTCCTCTCCATTTTATTGCCTTACCTGAATTAGTCCTGTTTGATTGGTAGATTTTTTATATGCCCACATTTGATTTAATAGTAAATTCGTTATTAAGCACTTTTAAAATTAAATCTAAAAGCACATTTTTCTGCACAAACTAGTTACAAAGTTCAAAAGTGTTTCTTGGGCATTTGCTTTAAGATTCAGTTTTTAACTTTGTAGACCACATTGGCAAGACTCGGCACTTAGGCACTGTGTGGTTAAGAGAACAGTAGATGAAGGTTTTGTGGCATTCTTGTTCATGTGGTTAATACCTGTATACAGTTCTGATTGCCAGTTGCTCAGATAACAAGTGACATGGCAGAATTCTTTTAAAGCATTAAAGTTCCTTAAACTTAAGGCTAAATCTTGAATACATTATTGAATTCCTTAATCTCCTGATGGCTAGCAGGTGGATAGCTGCACATTTGGCATGCTTGGTTTTTTTTTTGTTTTTTTGAGTTTATTTTTCATTGCAGATTTATTTGGCAATGTACAGTAAATTTTGTAAACTTGCATCAAGTTTATGAATAAAGAAGCATTTAAAAATTGACCCTTGTCATTTTCCCTTTCAAGAGGTACTCTCCTCCAGGTGTCTGCAGGCTCTGTTGTTTCTGGAATAGGACTGTAATGTGGTGTGACGGGGCGAGGCTTGAGAGGAAGAGGGGGAGACCGGTTTAACAGGAGGAAGCTTAGGGACCCCAGAAGTGGTGTGGACAGGTACCCAATGTACTCAGGTTTCCCCCCACCTCTTCCCTCTCGCACTCATTGTTTAGTATGAATGCTTACAGCTGTCCAAGTCCCCCCGTTAGAATAACATGCTCCCTCGCTGTATACCTGTGGTCTCCTTGGACACAGTCATCAGTTTATCCCACAGACAGGAGTCCAGAGGTAGAAAGGCTGTAGGCACGCACGGTACGTCCAGACTCTGCTCTGCTGCTCTGAGATTTCCGTGTTGATTGTGTCTTTGGATTGAATGTTGGTCTGGACTTGCCGTTGCGTTCCTCCATCTCAGGCGGACAACGGTCCTGTCTTGTAGTGTCTGCTTAGGAGGTGAGGAGATCTTTATAGAAGTTCCACCTGCTCCCCAGCACACTGCCCCTCACTTTCCTGGGCCAGAACTGAGGCCTGTGCCCGCTCCTAAACGTAATGGCTGGTGAGTAGCTTGGACCAGTGGTTCTCAATATGATTTGGGGAACCCTGGAGACCCCTGAACCCTTTCGGGAGGCTTTTGAGGTCAGCGTTGTTTTCCTGATACTAAATCTTTGCCATTCTCAGTCATTCTCTCAAGGGTACAGAAGCCTCATGACCTGATAGCGCAGCAATTGAATTCAGAAGCCTTACCAAGCCGCCTTCCATTGAGCCAGGAATTAGCGGTTTGCAAAATGCAAAGACACTATTCATTGTTCGGGGAAGTTCGGAGTTACCTATTTTATAAAAACGTTATTTTATTAAAATGTTTAACTGGTTAATATGGTAAATATTAAAAGAAGCAACCCACATACACCAGTTCTTCGGGGTTGTCCGAGTGTGGAGTCTTGAGGCCAGAATGTCGGAGACCCAGAAGTCCAGGCCAATCAAGTTTGAGAACTGGGGGGTCAAGTCAGGCCTCGCTAGCCAGCGGCAGGAGGGACGGGGATCAGGGGTCAGTCGGGGTCGGTGCCTGCGTCGGAGCAGGGGAGCGTTAATGGCCAGCCTGCTGGGCCGTGAGCACCGTGGAGGCGCCCAGAGGCCGCGCGGGGACAGCGGCGCAGGTGGTCGCCGAGCCGGGCCCCACTGGGTCGTTCCCTAAAGCGGACGCCGCCCGGCCGAACACCGGGCCTGACCTGGTCCCCGCCCTCAGAGCTCACGGCCGGGAGAGGGCGGGGTCTGCTCAGTGCGCGCCGGAAGTCGTGCCGGCAGCCTGATGCCGGAAGTCTGGAGCCGGAAGCTCGGTGCCGTGAGCTGCGCGCGCATGCGCAGAGCGCCCCGCCGGCCGGCGCTCGGGCCGCCTCTCGACCCGTCGGAGCTGCGGTGCCGTGGCCGAGACCCGCGGGAGCCATGGAGCCGGCGGGCGGCGGCGGCGATCGTGGTTCTTCCGCCGACCCACGGAGCGCCTTCGTGCTGAGCAACCTGGCGGAGGTGGTGGAGCGCGTGCTCACCTTTCTGCCCGCCAAGGCGCTGCTGCGGGCGGCCGGGTGAGCCAGGGAGGCGGGCGGGCGGGCGGGCGCCGGCGGCACCCGGGGCTGCCCTGCGCGACGCCCGGTCCGCGGATACCCCCGCCGTGGAGTGTGCGCCGGGGCTCTTCCCAGCGGGTGCGGCTCCCGGGCCCTGGGCTCCGTCCCGCAGGGTGTGCGGGCTGCGGGTCTGGGCCGGCAGAGGGACGGCTGCCCGCTCACAGCCCCTTGTGGTCGCGCCCCCAGAGTGAGCCGCCTGTGGCGGGAGAGCGTGCGCAGAGTGCTGCGGGCCCAGCGGAGGGTGACCTGGATCTCGGCGGGCTCGGCGGACGCCGGCCACCCGCAGGAGCACTGCTTGGTCCGAGTGGCCGCCGAGGAGCTTGAGGCAAGTGGGCCTTTTCTTCGCAGGGTTGGAGGGTCGGCCTAGGAGAGCTAAACCACGTTTAATCCCAACTTCGTACGTGGGCTTGTATTTTGCGAGTCAGGCAAATGTTTCTCGTGACATTAAAGATTTTGCAAATACCGGGTTTAGTGAGTGCGTATGGTGAGGAGGTGCCGTGCTTGTATTTGACCGTTCTTCACATGTTTGGCACGTTATGTATCCAGGTTTTCCCTAATGCTGTGCAGAACTTTCCCTTTCCCTGTTTCCCTTGAAGCAAGTATTGTCACTGGTTTGCAAGGAAGACAGCGGGGTCTCTTGAGCTTCTGGTCACACCAAAAAGCCAAGAACCAATCTTAAAGCCAGCGAGGCAGCTTCCTGGGCACAGCTGGTGGTGACGCCTTGGGATCTCACTTGGGAGTGAGTGGGAGGAGCCGTTGGAGAGTCACTTGCCGGCGTGACGCTCTGTAACTCCCTTCTACTTCAGATTGCGTTCCACGCAAACGAGAACGTTGCCTAGCCACAGTAGCGCCATCCAAGTCAGGAAATCATCGCTGATACATTTCTACCACCTGATGCTCCGCTTTCCTTCACGTTTTGCCAATTGCCTGTACTGTGTTTCAACGCAAAAGGATTCAGTGTAGAATCTCCTGTGACTTTTACCGGTCGTGCTGCTTTAATCTGGAAGTTTCTCCATCTTTCCTTGACTTTCACAACCTTGATACACTGTCAGTTACATGTCACTTAACTCTGTAGAACACCTGATGCTTCTTAGGTTCGGTTCTGTATGACGTCTGTGGCAGGAATCTCCCAAGCGGTACTGTGCTCTTATCATTGCTCCCTATCAGGTGGCATGTGATTTCCATTTGTCCCATCCCTGGTGACACTACCTTTGATTATTTGATTAAAATAGTGTCAGCCAGATGTTGCATACTGTGAAATTACTCTTCTACTGTGATAAGTATTTGGTGGGGGGATACTTTGAAACTATGTAAATATCCTTTTTCAATTTGTTCATTTACTAATTTGTATAGACTCTTAATCACTTGTTTTAGTCAATGGGTTATCATGTTACTATTAGTATTTATTTTGGTTCCCAAATTGTCCCTCATTTAGCTAGCAGGAGACCCTTCAGTTGACATCAGTGGTTTTTTAGAGATGACTCCATCGTCTTTGAGCACGTACTTGGCACAAGATGTTCTAAACTCATCTCGTGCTTTGCCTGCTTTGGTCCTGGAATCAGCTGTTTCTCCGAGGAGCCCTGGTTCCTTTTATGGCGGATGGTATTTGGAAGCCAAGATCTGGACAACTCATTGTTGTTGAACTGTTCGTGGTTCCAAAGCCAGTCGACAGAGCCAAGGAATATATATACAAGGTTGAATAATTGATTTCGCGAACTCATCCTAGGAAAGTGCTGTAGTACCTCACTGCTGAGTCTCACTACGGTCACCGTTAAAGTACTCCCCTTGGGAAACTATGCACCATTGCCAGCATCTAGTCCACCTTTCAGACCAGTTTTGGAACTCTTTCTTGAATGACCGTCAGAGCTCTTGCCGTACTTTGCCAAGGTTATGACAGCTTACTGAGTTGTTTGTACAGTGCTGCCAACTGTAAGTGCACGGTGGCGAATTCGTCAGATTTGGGGGATGATGACGGCTCTGATGGCCA
>PVJL010004396.1:49213-84095 GCA_004026885.1 Lyroderma lyra
ACTTCACACAGGTACATACAATTCTAATCCATTACAGGATTCTTTCCAGTTTTCTCTCTGCTTCTGTTTGTCCTGCCCTTTCGGACAGTGGGAAACCTGGCTTTCATCATTCTCAGTGTATTTACTGTTAGAGGAATACCGCGAGAGTGACCAGTCTTAGTCTCCCCTTCTCGGGTGGACGTCCTGGCTGGGCTCAGGCACTCGGCTCCAAAGGCAGCAGACTTGCAGAAAACGTCGTCTTGCCACTTTGGCACACACCCTGCCCCTGCTGTTTCCAAAAGTTTGTCATTCGGAAAAACTCAAAATCAAGCAAAGACTTTTCCATATATTCTTTGGAGTGTTACTTAATTAAGTAATGAAACCTGGGAAAAGTTTTTCTGGAGGTGGTGGCACTAAAGTGGTCTCGGGAGAAATAATCTCAAATCATGGGGAGAGCTTCAGGAAGATGGATAAAGATGTGTGTGTGTCTGGGGGTGGGGGGATAATAGCCCAAAGCACGCTGTCAGAACCGAGTTGGGGGGTGGGAACGAAGGCCCAGAGTGCTTACCGGGCCACAGTGAACTGAGGGTGATGCAGTCTGTCTGCCTTCCCTGTTGCTGGGCCTTTTCTGGACCACGGTCGCGATCAGTAAAGCAGGTGGCAGTTTTTGCTGGTACTTAATGTTTTTCTTTAAGAGCTTAAGTTATGAAAATGCGCCTCTTGAGCTAGGCTGGAATGAGTTTGACTTGAAGAAACAACAGACATTTATGAATGAATGAGCTGAAAGCGAAAGCCGAGGGGAGCAGGGTGAGACTTGCAGGGGCCCCGAAGGCACTCATGGGGTCACGTGATGTAACCAAGGTTGGTTTTTCCTCTGCAGAATGTTCACATCTTACCGCAGACAGTTCTTTACATGGCAGACTCCGAAACCTTCATTAGTCTGGAAGAGTGTCGTGGCCACAAGAGAGGTGACTATCACAAGGAAAGGTGTTGGGTGTTGCGCTTGCTTGTCTACTGGTATGCCTTCCCTCTGGGGTGAGGTGTGGCCCAGTGGGACACGGGAAGGTGTTGTCTTTGAACCCTGAAGGGCCCCTTCTCCTTCAAAGATTGGTTTTTAAACCTCGTGGTGCAGTTGAAACAGATTTTTCAGAAAGGTGTTTTTCTCAGTTTGAAATGTTTTGAATCCTCCAGGATTCAAACAGGACATGTATCTTTGGCTGTCCCAGCCTGTCCCTGTGTTAGATGCGGGGCACCTGTTTAGCAAAGTCACATACAGCCTTGTCCCTTCCTGGCTTGCTGACGGAGCAGCCACCCCGGGGGTCTCGAGGGGCGTGCTGAAACCCAGAGCAGCCCCAGGCAGTGGTGGTTGCCGCCCGATTTGAATGCAGGTGGCTGGGGACGCAGTCACTGTGCACTGGGCCGAAAGTTACAGCAGCAAGTCTAAAACGTAGCTGCTCCTGCTGTTTGAGGTCATTGGAGCAAGAGCTGTATCTGAACAAGCAGAACAACAAAGCGGTGATGCTAAAAGTATAAAATGGGCCCGGAGCAGCAGGAGGGCATTTGTTTTCATCAAAGCCGTTACCCTTCCCTTGTAAAGCATTCTGTGGTACAATGACTTAATAAGCTTTAGTATTATTCCTCAGCGTCTGCCTTTGTTTCCCCCACATGTCAGACGTGACCTTAACCCGATGTCGCTCCTCTGTTACTGCAGCCAGGAAAAGGACGACTGTGGAGACGGCGCTGGCCCTGGAGAGGCTCTTCCCGAAGCAGTGCCAGGTGCTGGGGGTCGTGACCCCAGGCATTGTAGGTGAGAGGAAGTGCCCGAGGGCTTGCTGCCTGCATCCCTGTGCAAGCTCTCCCTCCCCCCGGGCAAGCTCTCCCTCCCCCTGGGCAAGCTCTCCCTCCCCCTGGGCAAGCTCTCCGGGCAAATTATTTCACATTTCAGAGCTGGAAACTTAACTCAGGTGGTGGCCTGCTGGCTTGTTGATTGCCTCCGTGACCTCCACTGTGGGTGCCTGGGTGGGGCTGGGTCATGTACACGGCTACGAAATGAAACTCCCGTTCTTACTGACCCTGTTCACGAAACTGCTTAACTTTCTCCCTAGTGACTCCGATGGGATCAGGTAGCAATCGACCTCAGGAAATAGAAATCGGAGAATCTGGTTTCGCCCTATTATTCCCTCAAATTGAAGGAATAAAGATACAGCCCTTCCATTTTATTAAGGATCCAAAGAATTTAACCCTAGAACGACGTCAGCTCACTGAAGTGGGTAAGTTACTGTTACCACGAATCGCCCGTCTCGTTGTCGGACTTTGGTTTGGTGGAGAGACGAGGACTTGCTCGGCCTAGTGAGGAGCAGAGGCTGGAGCAGTGCGGTTTTGGTGAGACTCTGGGCTTTCTAAATTGTGTTACATTAAAGCCTCAGAGAACCAGAGATGAAAATTTTTTCCATAAATACTGTGTTGATAGTAAACTTATTTGTATTTAATTCTGAATTTCAAAGGACCTCTTTGAATATTTCTTATCATTTTGCTGTTTTTGTTTTTTGAAGCTGAAAAATCTTTCTGAGCTTTTGATGGTTTACACCACTAATAAGCATTTCTTGTAAAAACACAGTGTTGGGAAGATACAGGCCTGCCCTGTGCAAGGCCCTGTATGTGCAGGCCCCATGCGTGCAGGCCCCGTGTGTGCAGGCCCCGTACGTGCAGGCCCCGTGTGTGCAGGCCTGGTACGTGCAGGCCCCGTGTGTGTAGGCCCCGTACGTGCAGGCCCCGTGTATGCAGGCCCGGTACATGCAGGCCCCGTACGTGCAGGGGACCCGTTCGTGCAGACCCCATACGTGCAGGCCCGTGGCTGGGTGCTGCTCCTGCCTTCCAGGGCTCCCAGTCCGGAGGGCAGGCTGACACGGCAGGGAGTGTGCCAAGTGCAGCAGAGGGTCTCGAAGATACACACCTGCAGGCGGTTATCGGGAACGTGATGCCCAGACAGGGCCCTCGGGAGATGTGAACTTGCGTGGGGACCACGTTCTGGGTCGTCTTCGCCTTCTGTCCAGGTTGTGGACAGACGTGGAACAGGGTGGCTGAAAGAACAGAGGACAGAAGCTGGGAAGGGCCTGGTAACTTGGCCCCCGGGTTTCCGTGCTGAGACCGAGTGTCCTGGTGGGGCAGGGGCCACGAGAGGCGGGAGCGCGCAGCACGGACAGTCACCTCCATCTGCATGACGTGCGGACTGCCGTTTCAGTGAAGCAGAACTTGGCGCTTCTCTCGTGGAGCTGCCTCTGACAGCTGCTCTCCGTTCCTCTCAGGTCTGCTGGACAACCCCGAGCTGCGTGTGGTCCTGGTGTTCGGCTACAATTGCTGTAAGGTGGGCGCCAGCAACTACCTGCAGCGAGTCGTCAGCACGTTCAGTGACATGAATGTCATCTTGGCCGGTGGCCAGGTGGACAACCTGGCATCGCTGACCTCTGAGAAGTACGTGTGCGCCTCTGGTCTCCGTGCGTGGTGCCCGGTGTCTCAGCATTCGTGGCCTTGGGTTTTTGTCTCTAAACGTGTAGGAAGCCTTGCTGAGCCGATGGGTCGTTCCGTTTTGCAGTAGACAGGTTGGGGGGTGGGGGGTGGGGCTCACGTGGCTCAATTCTGCTTACGCAGGTGACGGAGATTTATGTATGTTGTTCGTTAAGAACTTAAGTCTTAGTTGTACTCACACTGCTCTCGGCATTGACGTTCAACATCGTCTGGTGGTAGTGCCCTTGGCAGCTCCGGCCTCTGTGATGCGTGTGTCACGTCCCCTCACTCTGTGTCCTCCTCCTGGGAGATGCACGGTTAAACGGCGAGTCCTTGTGATGAAAGTCCTCGGAGCCTCATCTGCTCGGTGCTTTGGAAGCCTTCGGGAGGGGGAGGAGCATGGCCGGTGGCAGTTCTCAAATCTGTTTGGCCCTAGCCCGTCGTTGCCCACCGAGCACTTGCGGGCCTGCCTGTACTACTGCGCACAGGTCTTTGGAAAAGGCTTTTTCAGACCCAAACATTGTGCATTGGTGACTTTGTCCCTTGAGGCTTTGCCTTCAAAGATAGAAAACGTTTGCTCCTCCTTGGGAGCCATCAGTCCCTCTTCCTTGTGAACGAGGTGTGCAGCATTTTGAGCTCCAGCTCACTAAGCGCGCCTATCAGCTGTTTGCGGAAAGTCTGACCCCCTGCCCCCCCACGCTTCCTGCGAACACCAGTGCTGGTTTCTCACTGTGTTTGTGTGTAGTGTGTGGACCCTGGAGTGGTGACGTGTGGAGAGCAGACCCTGCGAGGTCAGTGCCTTTTGAGCACGATGTCAGTCCCCACAGTTACACTCTCCCCCTAGTCGTCCCCACCGATGGGTCACAAGGCAAAGGTCAGACATTGAGGTGCCTGGACTGTCATCGAGGAAGGAGGGAGGAGTGCTTGAGTCCCAAGCAGGAGGACATCAGACTTGGGTTTCGTGCACAAACGCACTGGGTCCTCACTTGCCCCTGTGGGTCATCCTACTCTTGCATAATTTTCCTCGTGTCTTAGGCTTTCATCTTTAAATTTCATTAAAAAGTAGCACGCAAATGCGAACGAAGAGGAGTCTGTTTGTACCTGCGGGTTATGCTGAATTTTAGGCTCACAGCAATAGACAGGGCCCAGCAATGTACTCACATCTAGGTAGGGACCGAACAGCATCCAAGCTAAAACTCCTGGAGTTCCAGGTTCTTAGTAATAACGTCGTCCTCGAGAGAGTGTGTAGGTAGTGGGGGGCGTAGGTACCAGCGACGTAAATATAGCCCGACGCCGCGATGAACTGCGTGTCGTGTGTGTGTGTGAGGAAAGGGCGGGAGGTAAGGGTGCCCTCCTGCACGCCCGGGATGGCTTGCAGACGACTCGCAGGGGTCCGTTGGCCCCTCTGTGTTGGTGACAAAACAGAGACCTGCGTGGCTGCCGTGGTGTGACTGCAGCCCCGTGGCCCCCCGCCTGCTGGGGGGTGGGCCTCGGGCCGAGTGCAGGCCGAGGTGGGAGGACTTTGCTTTCCGGTCTGGCATTTTGTTTCTCCTCGAATTTTCCAGGACCCCCCTGGACATCGATGCCACTGGTGTGGTGGGACTGTCATTCAGCGGAGCCCGGGTCCAGAGCGCCACCGTGCTGCTCAGCGAGGACGTGAGCGACGAGAAGGCCGTGGAGGCGGTGATGCAGCGCCTCAAGGCGGCCAACATCCCGGAGCACAACACCGTGGGCTTCATGTTCGCGTGCGTGGGCCGGGGCTTCCAGTACTACAGGGCCAAGGGCAACGTGGAGGCCGATGCCTTCCGGAAGCTCTTTCCCGAGGTCCCTCTGTTTGGCTTCTTCGGGAACGGAGAGATCGGGTGTGACCGCATCGTCACCGGGAACTTCATCCTGCGGAAGTGCAGTGCGGTGAGAGACGAGGACCTGTTCCACAGCTACACGACCATCGTGGCCCTGATCCACCTCGGCCCGTCCAAGTGAAGCCGCCGCACTGGGGCCTCGGGGCTCTGCCCCTGCAGAAGCGGAGGCCTGGCACCTGTGTGCGTCACGCGGCAACGACTGCTCAGGGTCTGCCATGTCGCTGGGACGCACTAAACGTCACCGTAGTGTAGTTTGCAGCACTGGAGACGAGGGGCGGCTTTGGGGGTCGGCGGGTGCGGAGTGGGTCTGGGCACTGTGGTGTCGGGCCCGGCAGGCTGGTCCTGACGGCCGTGGCGGGTCCCCGAGCAGGTCCCCGAGCGGCTGCGTGCCGTGCGATGACACCTCACACGCCCCCGGCGGCCTCTGCAGTTAGCTTTTGGCAGACTCACAGCTCCCTTCTCCCATAATAAAGGAGGAAAATGCACAGACGGCTCGGACATCTTTCTCTCCTCTGTCTTTTCACCAGTCTTTTCAGAAGCTGTAACGAAACGATGACCGACTTTTTACTGATGTGATAAAAATTAAAGGACTATTTTTCTTTAATGGCTCTGCCGTTGCTTAGTGAAACAAACTGCCAGCGAATGAGCGTCAGCACGTTAGTGTTCTGTAAGGAGACAGTCTCCCTTCTCCCTCAGACTCTCACAGAACGGAAATTCGCGTGAACCTTGTCTAAGCCACGTCCCCCCAGGTCTTTGCTGCAGGACCCCTTAGATTAGCACGTCCTGCCCAGCACAGTGGGACATAGCTAACGTGTGGCACTCGTGTCGCGGTGCTCAGTGCTCCTCACGGGACAGTAGGAAACTTGGAAGGTAAGTGTGACATTGCATGTGTTCGGTCACCTCAAAAGATTTTTCTCTTCCTGTGTTCCTACGTGATAAAAATTCTTAAACGTTCCCTTTGTTGTATAATTACCCTAAATCTTAGTTCAAAAGGACAAAGGAAAGTTCGTCATAGAACTTTTAGTCTGTGAATATTAATATTTGGCCATTCGTATTTAGCCGGTCACTTTTCTGTTACTTAGCGTTGGCACCCATTTCCAAGAAGACGGTGTCTCCAAATGGGGTCCTCGGCTATGGTTACGTGGCACGTACGGAAAAGGTTTTGTAAACGTCCTTTGTTCCTGATGTTAACCAGCGGCGGTTGACTAATAGAGGATAAAAGAATTCCAAAATTGAAACATAGTTTTTAAAATCATCCTAGGGATCGAATGGATAATTTTATTTGTTATAGCTGAGGCTTTGGGGCTTGGTGTGAAGAGTAAGTTCATTTGGCCACACGGTTATAACCTTGGAGCAGAATAGAGGGAGGGTGGACACCCCACCCCCACCCCCCAGCTGAAACGAGTGGTACAGTAAGTCCCTAATGTCCGTTGATAGGTTCTTGGAGTTGTGTCGAAATGACACGTAACGAAACGAGTTTTACCATACGCTAGACGGTATCACCGGGTCCACTTTACCGTTCTCTGGCATCTGATCAGTGTTGTAACAAAATGACATCAGATGCGACAGTGTTACTCGAGGATGTGCTGTACTGGTGACATGGGAAGTCCTGTGTCCCCCCCTCCCCCAGGCCTGGATGGTGCTTGGTAGGGCAATCCCAGTCTAACCAAAGTGAGAACGAGGTCAAGTACCCCAGTAGTAGAGGAGTTGTCTTCAACCAGGGCTGGGCAGGACATCGATGGCCGTCCACTGGTGCACTGCCAAGCAATTTCGGGGTGACCACCTGAATAATAAACCAAACAGCTAGTGGGCCGTGATCACGCCCTTGGAGAAGTATCCCTTGCCCGGACAAAGTCTGCCCAGGCCTGTGTTACCGGAAAATGGGGTGCCCTCCTTGGTGCGAAGTTGATGTCCAGGTCCTTGGTATCTCGAGCAAAGAATTGAACAAGACACACACCAAAGTATAGAGGTGAAACCAAGAGTTTATTGAAGAGAAAGTACACTCCAAAGAGGTAGGAACGGGCTCGAGCAAGGAGAGTGGCTCAAGAGCCCCGACCGTTAAGGTTGGGGCAGTTTATATTTTTTCTTACGTCCGGGGGACTTGTCTGTAGGCGTGGGGTCTGATCTCTTGATTGACAAGTTTGATCGTCAGGGCCTGTGACATCACCTTTCTTTTATTGTTTACATCTCCTTTCCAAATTCAATTACTTCCTGTGATTGTCTTGTCTTGGGGCAGGGATTACTAGTGAGAGGCAGCAAGGCACCAGGGCTGAACTGGAGGTTTCTGTATCCGGCTGTCCACTTGCTAGTTGTGTGATGTTGAGTGAGTTAATCCCTCTGAGCCTCAATTTCCTCGCCTGTGAAATGAGATAATAATTAGGCCTTCCAGTGAGGTTGTTATGAAAATAATGCCTGGAAGAAACACATATGCACACATGCACAATCACTGGTACTCCATTCTGGCACATGGATTATGTCGCTAAAGGTATAGTTTCCTCATAAAGTACATGCAAAATTCCCAATATTAAACACATAATAAAGCTCACTTAATTTGAATGCCATTCATTTTTGTGGTCATTTGAGCCCAGTGGTACACTGAAAATAAGATATTGAGAGGGATCATATTATTAACACCCTCTCTGTGTGATAAAATTATTTGAAGTAATGATAATGAACTGAAAATAATAGCCAGAAAAACACAGTGAAATTCTTTTATTCAACTCCACTTATACACCAATACTAAAATAAAAGCTATAGTCCAAAAATATATATATAATGGAATTCACATTTTTGAAAAAAACAAACGTGTATTGGTGTGTTGATTTGTTCTTTAGAAGCAAACGTTAACAATTGAATAAACTTTAAAGATACCTGAACTCAAAACAATTTCACATGAAGTAAAATTTATATTTACCAACTCTCTATAATACACCTCAAAGTTTGCACATTGTTTCATGCCTAAGTTTCACAAGTGAAAACAAGTAGTCACCTAGCATGACCGCATTGAAATAAGTTGTGTTTATCTTTCCACTGCTGGTTAAGAATTGATTTCGGGATAATCCTCTGGGTATTGGGCCTTACGGTATTTGGAAACAAGAGCAGGACAAGTTTAGAGGAAGCAGAAGGGCATCTTCTCTGCACCCCTGATTCAGGTTTAGCACCCACGCCCTAAAGATTTTATCCTAGCAAGGTTGTAGTTTGGGGGTGTGCTGTGAAGTAGGACGCCACCAGGGGGAAGCACAGCTGGCAAATTATACGAGGGTTGGGATTTTTCATTTCACGTTGCCACAGAAGGGTTGCACCTACATTTTTCATGCGCTCGGATGATGAAAACAAACCACAAAAGCACACACACACACACACACACACTTAAAAGACACAGGTAGAAGATGTTAGCATGTAATTTCCACACAGTTTCTTTCTGAAGCAAGCTTATCCAATGGGGTGGCTTGCGGCCCAGGACGGCTTTGAATGTGGCCCAACACAAATGCATAAACTTTCTTCAAACATTATGAAAATTATGCACGGCCCCCCCACCCGTTTTTTTCTTTTCTTTTCTTTTTTTTTTAGCTCATGAGCTATCGTTAGTGTTAGCTTATTTTATGGGTGGCCCAAGACAATTCCTTCAGTGTGGCCTAGGGTTGGAACCCCTGCAAGAAATTCAGAAGAAAATCCCTCTTTCTACAAATTTCACCACCAAGGAAGGGCTTTTCCCTCTGCAATTCCATTAGAGTTAGTTAAACACTGAAAGATGGGGGAGGGTCTGAACGAGAACGTTTATGGTTTTCCCCAGCTTGCCAAAATTCGATACCCACTACCTGGATACCTGTGTCTAAGAAAAGGATGAAGCCTGGCCTGTGAAGTGTTTGCACCCCCCAGTTTCTGTCTTTCAGCTGCAACAGCTGATGTGGGGGAAGGAGGAGTCCAGAATGGCTGAGACATTCCTGGGCGGCCTGATGGACCTCCCCGAAAACGAGCCAGCAGGACCCGCGTCGGAAGAGGGGCGAGAAGCGGGCACGAAGGCCGGCGGCGCAGCCAGAGGCCGCCCTGGAGCGCAATGTTCTACCGAGGAGGCTCCCTGATCTCTGCAAGTGTTAACAAAAGTGTCGGACCGCACAGGAAGCTGGCTGTGTTTAGTTTATTTTTAGCATGAATGGCGCGCTCCCCGAGTGACAGGCACCTGCGCTCAGCAGGCGCACGGACGCCCGTTGGGAGTCCGGCCCGCGGGCACGGAGGCTGCACTCGCGCCGTCGGAACTTCGTGGGGGCGGGGGCGACATTAATGTCCACAGAGGACTCTCCAGGGCGGAGGCGGACCGGAAAGGACTTGAGCAACAGGGTTTCTCACTGGTCCGGACAGGTGTCCCCCATCACCACCGCGCACCGAGGGGCGGGGTCTCGTCCTCGCACTCGTGGCGGCCCCGCCCCCACCGCAGGCTGCCGCTCGCGGCCTTCCCTCCACACGCACGCGCGCGCCCGCCTCCGCGAAGCCGCGGTTCTCCAGCGACGCCGCTGCGCGCGGGTGCGAGGACGCGCGGCGTCAGGGCGCAGGCGCCGGGGCGCGCACTGAGCGGAGCGAGGCTGTGGGGCGGGCGCTGAGGGGAGCACGGCTGTGGGGCGGGCGCTGAGGGGAGCGCGGCTGAGGGGCGGGCGCTGAGGGGAGCGCGGCTGAGGGGCGGGCGCTGAGGGGAGCGAGGCTGGGGGGCGGGGCGGCGCTGAGGGGAGCGAGGCTGGGGGGCGGGGCAGGCGCTGAGGGGAGCGAGGCTGAGGGGCGGGCGCGGACGGGAGCGCGTCTCAGCGGCAGGGCGGGCGCTGAGCAGAGCCCGAGCGCCCCGGCGACAGGCGCTGCAGCGGAGCTGGGCGGCAGGTACGTGTCCCCGCGGCCGGCGGGTCGGGGCGGCCCGAGCCTGTGAGGCCGCCGCGGGTTCGGTCCCCCGCCGGGTGCGGGTGTCCCCCCTGTCCCCGGGGCATCGCGCTGAGGTGAACCCCCACGCCGGTCGAGGCCCCGTCCCAGAGGCTTCCCTGTCAGCCCGGGCGCCGCAGCGCGCGACGGACTGTCGGGCGCGGGTCCTCTTGTTTGGCCGAGGCCCCTCGGGACGGGCGGGCGTGTGTGGCCGCCGCCGCGGGCTTGCCACCTGTTGGGAGAGCCGGCCCCCGGGGGCTCCGCCGTCACCGCGAGCGCCCGGCCCCAAGGGAGCGACGCGCCCGCAGCGGCGGCTTCGGTGTCGCGAACTCCGCTCGGCCGTTGCTTCCGTCCCGGTCCAGCCCGGTCCCGGGTGCGCTGCGGCGCTGGTCACCGACGCGCCGGTTGGGTTCCGCACGCCTCGCTCCGGGAGGCTGGCTGTTCCCGGCGGGGTCGGCGAGGGCTGTCCGGGAGAACCGCCGCCGTGGACGCCGCTGCGGTGCGTGTGGCGCGGCTGGACGCTGTCCGGACCGCTCGCGTCTGGGCCCGGTTCCTGGGCTTTTCCGCTCTGCTCCAGGCAGCGGCGGGACGACCCGGGCGCGCGTCGCCGACTGTCCGTCTTCGCCCCCGGCCCCCCAGTAACCCCCTCGATACCTTGCGGTGGGAAGAGCCGGGAGCGCGCACCGAGAACGCTTTGAGCCCCAGGCGTAGGGACAGGGCAGCAGGGACGCGGGGTCGCGGCCCCAGGACAGACGATTCTCCAGCGGTCACGTGCGCCGGCCCCGCGCTCCGAGCTGTTGGCGCGTGGTCTCCTTTCATCCTCCCAGACACCCCATCATGTTCATGTCGAAGACGAAGCTGAGACCTAGAAAGGTTAGCAGACGTGCCCAAGGTCACCGTCAGGGGCAGGGTAAGGAGGCAGATAAGTGCCTCCGACCGCCGGGGGTGTGGGGCGCCTAGGAGAACCCTGGAACGCGGGCGTTGCCACTCCCTCTCCGTTTGCGCTGAAATGGAGCTCACGCGTGTGAGCACACGGGCTTGGATCCGCTTCTCCGTCTCGTAGACTCCACACCAACTCGCGTGGCTTTCCCTGAACAGAAACTGTTGGTTGTTTTACGTGGGTTCGTGTGGAAGCTTTTGTGGTGGTGCTGAGCCTAAAAAACACTGGGTTGAAGACATGCTTCTTTTTAAGTCTCCCAAACAGTTACTTAAGTCCGAAAAGCAGTTTCCTTTGAGATTCAAATCTGTAAGAATGCATCCACACCACGTGGAACGAATCACTCGTGTTTTCCATCATTGCATCCCTCTGCAATCTTCCTGCACTGCCTTTCACCCCGTCTACTGTCTTCGGGTTTCCCCGCCTGTCGTGGGGCCAATGTTGTCTGCCACAGGAGTCCGCAAAACCCTTGGACCCTAATCCAGTTTCTACCAATGTAGCAGTTACTCATCTCAGAGTCTTGGAATTTGTGCCTTCAACTATGGACGTCTATATTAATCTCTCTTTTGCAACTGCATTGTTAGAATGCAGGTACTGGCTTTTGCTACACATGGCCTGGTAGTTCTCATAGATTTAGGAATTGCTGCATTCCTATTGATGGAAAAATTCACCCTGTGGGGCTACAAACCTTTACACTCAGGTCACATATTGGAAATGGTAGTAGAAAGGTATAGGAAAATTACATTTCATTGAAGTTACAGCTTTTAATTAGAGATTGATGAATAACATTTGGTAGGAAATGTAAGACTCTTGTACATTCTATCAGCTGTTTCCTTCCTTGGGCAAGGTGACTGGTTTTAGAACACCCCGCTGTTACTTCTCATTATACTGTTCTGTTGACAGGAAAGCAATTTGTATTGCTGTTTGGCCTCATCGAAAACACTCTGTTTTGGAAGAGCCCATTCCCAGCTTATGGAAATGCTGAGGTGGAGAATTTCTGCCTTGGGGATTTACAGTCTATGATCAGCTAAATTCAAGATGAGTCCTGGTGTTACTGGGGAAGAGGCAGAAAGCAAAGAGAGGTGTTGCTTGATTTCTGGCGAGGAAATGAGGTTTCCTATGGGGAGCATCACTATCTTCTTTAGTCAGAAATCTCAACTCAAAGCATCCAAGAAAAAGACTAGACTCTTTCCATTCAAGCAGGATTTTATTTAATGCAGACGAGCACCATTTTTGGTGCAATAGTGAGTTTGAGGAACATAAAAAAATTTCTGGACTACGTACAATTTTTCCCCTGAAACGTATGTTTAAAGTGGGAAAAACCATAGGGGAAACTATGGATGCTTAAATATTATTTTTTATTCCCCTGACCAAGCACTTGGTTTTGTTTTTTTTTTGTTTTGTTTTGTTTGTTTGTTTTGTTTTTTTTGGAGGTGGGGAAAGAAACTAAAGTTTTCCCCAGCTATGTGACTCGCATGTATCGCAGTGCCTGATTGCAGCGCACATGTTAATACGTTGTTGAGTAAGACACTGGGAACTGCCATGTTCATCTTTCCTTGACTGATCTTGTAAGCTACTTAGTTATGACCTGTATTTCTCCTAGTGTTTCTTAATTTAGTATTCTTTAAAATTAGTTTCTTTTTTAGTATCAACAATCTTGCATCACTCAAGAAGTTCAAGCCAGCTTAAGTGAAATACTTGATTTTCATCTGTCTCTTTCTCTCTCCTTAGTGGCAGCCATAGCAAGGATTTCAATTTTATTTAGAAAGTGGTTCACAACCGACAAATTAACCCATCCCCTTGGGGAACGGAAACCGTGGGGATTCACAGGTGCTGGCCAGGCATACCCACCATAGGCCCTACAACGGTGGACCGGGTCACACCTAAGAACCCTGCAGCTCCCTTTGGCCCTATTTACATGCAGTTTCCCCATGGACGACACGAGGGTTCCTAAAGTTAGATCACACTCGAGGGGCCTTGGGTGCAAGGTGAACAGGAAGCTGCCCAGTACTGATACAGGAGAGGGGCAGGAAAGCACCTCTCCTGAATCAATACGAGCCTAGGCTGAGATTCCTGCTTGCAAATGCAATGTGCACTCTTTATAAAAATGTTCAAATATCACGTAACTATGGAGGATAGAGGTCAGTGATTAGAATCTTTGGTATTCTTGCTCCTCAGCCTGATCCGTGATGCATTTGGTGTGGCTTCCTCCACAGTCTTGCATGCGGATACTAAAACGTTACTGTTGGCCAACAATACTCTGTGTAGTTGCATACTGTTTTTCAGTTCCTTCCTGTGCTTGGGAATGGACGTGGGCCTCCTGGGGGCCCCTGAATGGCATACTTGTAGACACCTTTTATTCAGCCACCGTGGGAACCAGAGAAGCGGAGCCGTGTGACTGGGGGAGGGAGGACACCAGCGTGTGGTGGGTAGGGATGCGGCAGGCGCTGTGTCCTATGGTCGGTAGTGTCACATTCTGTAACCCCTTCAGCCTTCTGCAGTCACCCGTTGTGGATAGCTGTATATGGATGGGGAGAGGCTGTCTGCACACATGACGTAAGGAGCTGAGCTTCAGTCCCAGGTCAGTGTGGCTCAGACTTGGGGCTTTTCTTAGGAATTGCAGAATGACAGGTGCTTGTCCCCGTAGGTCTCTGGCCTCCCATCTGAAGCTTCTTCTGCCCATCCTCACTGGCCTCCTCATAGTTGATTCTGTCTCAGAGCCCGTGTGCTAGTGGATCTTTCTGGAATGCTCTTTCCGCAGATACCTGGATGGTGTGCTGCCTTATCTCCTTCCGGCTTTGCTCAAAGTCTGACCACTTTAAAACCGCAGTCCTTCCCGCGGGCATTGCTGCCCCTCTTCTGCACTCTGCACTTACTCATAGCCCCCCGGCACACTGTACACATGAGCTAGGGTTGTCACCAGCACCCCAGGAGTGGGCATTCCAGGGCACAGGGGTTTCATCTGTTCTGCTTACTTCCCAAACCCCGGTGCTATGGAAAAGAACGGACAAGTCACTGTGGCATCCTTGAAGCTTTCCAGCCTCCCACACTTGTTATTTTTATTGGCCCTTATGCTTCCCAGGAGCGAGAGTGACTCCTCTAAACGCAAAGCTCTGTGTGTGTGTCGGGGGTGGGGGGTGGGGGGAAGCAGCAGGAACATGGAGATGCATTGGGAAAGACGGTGGTTACCTTGAGCTGGGGTTGGGGAGCAAGGACCCTCCCAAGTATGGTCAGCCCCTGTAAAGATGGGCAGAAAGCCTCCTAAGGGCTGGGGTATGGAACAGGCAGCAGGAGGGAGGTGAGGAGGTGGCCCAGGCGGAGGGAAGACCTGTGGGTTCCCTCTGCTAGACTGCAGCCTTTCTGGTCACCAGAAAGGAAAAGGAATCCAGGGACACTCGTGCCGCACGTTAACCACGGCACTCCCAGCACCAACCTGTAGCATTTTCAGAGAGTAAGTACCTCACGATGTCGTCCCTGTGTCAGCCTGGATGTGAGAGTTCATTGCCAAAGCACAAAAAGGAAGCCCATCCCAGCCCAAGCTTCTCCGGGCCCAGGCAGTGCCGAACTCCGTCCTTTCACACCTCTGCTGTTTGCAGCAAACGACGAGGACTTGGGGGGATCACCCGGCACTTCAGAACAGAGTGCCTGGATGCTGGGGGGAGCCTTCCCAAACTGCTTCTCAGCCACGGGGAGCCCTCCTCCTCCTTCATCCTACGTGGCTGTACTTGCTGGTCTAGGCAGTCTGAATTCTCCACCAGCAGAGAGTCCCCCTTCCAGAAGGGCTTCCTCCCTACACTGCTTGCGAGTTGCACTAGAAACCACTCAGTAGCTGGGACAGGGGCTGATGACTCGAGTTCCCACAGCTCATTAAAACAGAGAATTTTAATCAGTGTTGCCCTCTGCAGCCCAGGTGTGTGGAAGTCCAGGCTGCAGTAGGGGAGCTGCTCTCTGGGTTTCAGGCTCCAGTAATAGCACGTGCTTTCAGCTGCTCTCTCTCGGTTCAAGTCTGAGGAGAGTTATTTTGTCCCTGGTTTCCTCAGTCTCCCACCCTACTTCCAGAACTGCCATTCCATCCGCCAATGCACCATATAAAGTCAAGCAACCTCCCCATGGTGGTTTCCCTTGAAGTAGTTAGATCTTCGCATTTTACCTGAATTTAATAAAAAAAAAATGTAATTAAAAATACCCCAGTTTCTTTGACACTTGGTAATGACTACTAAAATGGGTTAGTTTTGCCCTGGGAAACAAAAGAACAGGGAGAAACATTGTAATCCTTTAGATAAAAACATGTTCTTCCATCATTTTGGGGCATAGTCTCAAAAGCTTGGAAATTTCTCCTCCACCTCTCCCTGTCCTTTCACTGTCAGTTTCTCCCCAAGGCTCTATCTGCTGTCACTGCCTCCTTGATGTCCTACACGGAACCCCTGTCCTCGCCCCGCTGCTGACACAGAACCCTTAAAGATCGCTGTGATTGCCTAAACCCGAACCCAGGGCTGTCTCAGATTTCGTTCTGATGGCTCAGCAGCGTCTGACCCTGTTGACTTCTCCTTGAAGTGCTCCCTGTCACAGCTCCTTCCTAAGGCATCAGGTCCCTCCTTGGTTCCCATCCTTCCTGTTCTGTGGAGAGAGGGCCTGCAGAAGTGGGGGGATTGTGGGCTCTGCCCAGGGTTTGAGATGTGGCTCCTACACTTGCTACTTGTGGGACTTGGAGTGACTACACCGCTGTATGTCTGTTTCCTAATAAAATGGGAAGAGTCGCTATGTCATGGGGCTGTCAGGAAGAGGAGTAAACGAATGCACTTCTTCAAGAACATTTTCTTTCTTTGAGGGGTTACGATGTTTCTCCCTGTTCTTTTGAAGGGCAAAGCTAACCCATTTTAGTCACCTTCCATCAGTGTAACTTCCTATTTAAATACCTTGGGAAGCTAAAAACCCCACCTTTAGCTCCCAATCAGTTTACTTACTGCTCTGACCCTTCCTGTGCTGACCCCCAAGCCTTTGTCCGTGCAGTCACCACTTCCATGCCTTCCTGCCCTGCCCTCCGTCCCGGCCAGAGGAGGGCGAGTGCTGAGGGCTGCATTTGTCAGGACACACGGAGCACAAAGGTGCCCTGAGACACACGTACTCACGAGGGTGGCCGCTGTGATTTATACTTAGTCCTCTGCAGCACTTTTAGCGCTGTACTTTACACATAATAGGAATTTAACTTTGTCTTTTAGCTGCCAGAATGCTACAGTGTTTCTTAGCCCTTTCAGAATCTTTTTCCCTCCTAAGCCGGAGCTTGTAGTGATCAGTCCTAAAGCCTGTGTGAGTTTTAGATGGGAAAACTGAGTCAACCCCCACAGGGAGAGTTAACTATCTCAGAACCTTTGTGGAATGAGGAGAGGTACATAGAAATCATTCAGAGAATGGGACCACAGGGAGTAATTTCATGCTTTTAAAGAGGAGTCTGAATCCTACCAACCTGTGAAGCTGTTAGCGTATCATAAAGTGTTGGGAGCATTTTCCTGTCCTCGTGACGTTCCTCTAAGTAAAATAAGCCCTGAGACTGTAAGTGGGAAGTCTCTAAACTCTTCAGACCTTGTCACAGGCTGGATCTCGAGCCCTAGGTTCTAGTCTTGCCACCTTTCGCCTTACTACTCAGTAAAGAGGGCATTGACATTGAATAACGATCAGAGGAGGGGCTGCCTATTTTAAAAAAATATATTGCCTATAATAATCAGTTACAGATTGTGTCATAAATAAGGAGATGTAAACAAATACAGTAGTTACAGAAATTCAGACCATCTTCCTTGTAAAGCACTCAAATCTGAATGTAACACCGCATCCTGGGGCTGTCATGATCCTCCTTAAAGTATTTTTGCTGCAATGTATTAATAAGTGCCCAAAACATGTTTACAGTGCCTTGGACAATAAGTGTCTTAAACCAAAAAGAGTAGTTCTAGAGCAATCTTAGTTGGTTCCCATTGGAGGAGATGGTATTTGACTTGAGGCGGGTCGACTGTCTCGACCTGAGGCTGCTTCTAACCTCATAGCTGCTCCAAGATGGCACTGCCAGGTGCTTTGGGGGCGAAGTAGGAATGACAGGTACTCTGTGCTGTGATCATGGCCACAGTTGCTCAGTAGTCTGTGTGGCATTTAGAAAGGTTAGCTGTAGACTTGTGACTTAAGTCCCATCTCCAATTGATAGTCACCATTACGTTCTTTCTAAATGAGGTAGCATTTTAGTAGACTAAAAGTAACAGTTTCATACAATGCTTTCTGGAAAACATCGAAGCTCCAACCTTGGGAGACACCTGCTTTGGCCAGAGAGCACTTTGGCTTGTTCATTGCTCTTGTAAGGGGAAAGCGTACACAGAAGACCCCCAAGGTTGCTCACTAACTAATAGTGTAGAAATGAGCCTTGTACTGTTGGTTTCCGGGATCATGGAGGCACGGTAGTGTTCATTCCACATACAACTGTGAGTATCTCCGGTGTTTCAGACTCTTGTTAGGAGATGGAAGGCTCTCCAAAGACCACGTCCTGTGCTATGGACTGACTTGTGCATCCCCACCCAATGCATATATTGAAATCCTAACCCCTGCTGTGACTGTAGGGGGTGATGGGGTCTTTAAGAGGTAATTAAGGTGAAATAAGGTCATAAGAATGGGGTTCAAATCCGGTAGGACTGTGGCCTTTTAAGAAGGGAGTGTGAGAGAGGGACTTCTTTTTCTTTCTCTACCGTATGAGCACGTAGTGAGAAGGCAGCCGTCTGCAAGCCAACAAGAGAGCTCTCCCTGGAACCTGACGATGCCGGCACCCTGACCTAGGACTTCCAGCCTCTAGAACTGCAAGAAATGCATTTCTGTCATTGAAGCCACCCAGTCAGTGATCCTTTGTTAAGGTAGCCCAAGCTTTGAGCTGGATGTGACTGGACACTTGGTTTAGACCTGATGAGTCTTTTCAAAACACCGTACAATTAGTCTTAATTGTTGAAATAGGTGGTTCTTGAAAGTGTGAGTGATCAGAAAATTATGGAGTCAATCTGAACAAAGGTTGGAGAGAAATAATGCTATCTCTACTTGTAACCACAGTCAGATGTCACTCTTTTTCCAAAGATGACATTCCAGGGTTTAAAAACAAGCATCCCACTGAGGCATCCAGCCTGTGGGCCAGGCTTGGTGGCTTAGGGACCCCAGAACAACTGCCCTGCTCTGAGCCATGCAGTGCCGTAAACCAGCAGGACCAATAATCCACACGGCGAGCTTGCCTTACACATCGTACTTGAGTTACATTTGTTGGCAAAGTCAAGCATAGATGAATGGCATTTGGCGGGAGAAAACCTTAGTACATTTGAAACCCTTAATTATACACTGTGGGCAGCTCTGTAGCTTGGTCTGTGTCAAAAGATGTGGCGTTATCAAGTGACACATTGTAGAGATGCAGTGTTCACAGTGGCTTATTTAACTGTAGCATGATTGGCCTGTGTCAGACAGGTGGTGTCCACATTTTCAGCTGAGTCTACATTTGAAAACCTGAATGGTCCTGTGTGTAGATTCAAGGCCTCTTGTCCAGCTCTGGTGCATACGAGTTCATTGGCATTGACAATATTCGGGGAAGTTTGGGGCCCATAGCTAGTGACACACATGGTTTATTTACAGATTTTATTTATGGTTAAATACTATCACCGTACTAGATCTAAGTTTGTTTTGGTTTTCATTTCTCTTGAATATTCCAGTTGGGCTAACATTTCTCAGTTGGGATGTTAACAGTTACTATTGCTGTGTAACAAATTATCCCAAAAACTTAGTGGCTTAATAAAACCATTCTATCTTGCTCAGATTGGCCAGCCTGACTTTGTGGTGCTACAACAGAGATTGTGGTGGTGCTGGGGAGGTGACTGGGCTTCTCCTCTTCTGCCTTTTATAGGAACACTGTCATTAGATTTAGGGCCCACCCAGTTTTTAAATAATGTCATGTTCTGAGGTTCGGAGTGAATTTGGGGGCACACTGTTCAACCTTGAAGTTGGAAACAATGCTCAGGCTGTAGAGCCTTGGACTGTGCTAAAAAAAAGTGAGTCACCCACAGCCAGACTGTGCAGGCCCTGATTTGTAAATGTGGAGCTGTAAGAAGGATAAAGGTGTGTGGTCATAATCAAGGGACTCCCTGTCTGGTGGCAGCAGTAATGCAGTGATGTCTTCTGTTAAGATCCCTGAGGGCACTGTTCCAAACTGGGGACAACTCCCCACCTTGGGGCCTGCTGCCTCCTCGCCCTGCGACCCCCCTGCAGCACTGCTCTCTGCAGATGGGACTGGCTCCCACAGCCCTACTGCTCTCTGCTGGTGCAGCCACCTGTGCCCTGGCTCAGGGCCTTCACAGCTTGCGGCTTCCTGTGGACACGGGCGATGGTTCCAAAGGCTCTGTTCCTCCTCTTGGGATAGGGATCTCTTCCATGCGCTGCTCCACTCGCAATCACTCCAGTTACCTTCCAGCTTATTGTCACCTTGGCACGTCTGCACTGAGCTCAAAAGGTCATAAGAAGGCAGGTCTCCACATTGTGTCCACAGTGGGGACACAGTGCTCTCATGCCACGCCACTGACTGTGGACCAGCCATTGACCTCGTCTTTAGTCAGGTCAGCCTGGATGCACACCAGGGTTGGTTTCTTTCTGATCCCTCCCATCTCATTCAGAGCACAATGTGTCCTGTGCCAGGGCGTCACATTCAGGGACCCCACGCTGCCCCCTTAGCCCTCATCCGCTCAAGAGAGCTCAGGGGACACAGTATGCAAATTAACACCCCCCCCCCCAGACAACAAGCATCTTGCTCTGAGCCCAGGGTCACTAAAGACATGTTTGTCCATAGTGGAGCAGAACGTCGGAAACAGTGAGAAAGGACCCGAACGGCTCCCCACTGCTACCTTGGCTCTTTGCAGTGGAGGCAGATGGACTGGGTTCTGATTCCAGGTCGGCCACTCGCTGACAGCACAGACCTCCCTGAACCCAAGCTCTGTCAGTTGCAGAGTATCTGTCAATTGGGCCTAAAACTATGTGCTTTGAAAGATTAATGTGAAAATTCCGTGAAAATTTCCAGTGCCAGGCTGGGTGCACGGTCATCACTCCAATGATCCGCCCACTGTGACTGGACAGATTCCACAGTGCATGGATGACAAGTGGCTGCCTGATGGCATCGTGTGGGTTCAGGAACGTGGCCCTTGAACCACGGGGCTGTCAGAGTGCCTCTCCCAGGAGCCAGTGTTTTTGTCTCTGGAGCGTTTCCCATTTCCCTGCCTTTTTCTCTTACCTCAAAGAGAAACGAGTCATCTTTGTGTTTTGATTCTGTCCCTTTCCACCTCTGTCAGAACTTACGTACGTGTTTCATCTCCTATGTCTGTTGGCTGTTTTCCCTCCATAAGCTCAAGTTGTGCCTGTGCTTAGGAATGTCTTTCCGTCAGCCCTGCAGCCTGCTCAGGAGCCTGTGGCCTCTGTCCCTTAGCTGTCACATTTCCTGAGCACTTTTAAAACTCATCAATTCAGCAGGAGTCTGCTACGCCCGACTGCGTGCTGGGTACCATGATGGACGACGGCCACAGAGGACCCTGCCAGTTCTGTCCCTTGGTCTCACGCAAGACAGTGACCATATACCCTTTGCAGGTCCTGGTGTGGACTTCGCCGCGTGTGTCCCGCACACGGGGCCAGCTGGTCTCTGTTCTCAGCCTCACCGGCCTCACGTCGGTGTCATGAAGGAGCACACTTCACCTGATTACGTGCTCTGTCTCTTTCAGAGCCAAGGTCAAGCATTGTTTCCTCAGGGACCCCTTCCTCCATGCCCCCTTCTTGCCCCACTTGGGACACCCCTCTTTTACATCCTGGCATAATCGTCACTGCCTTTATTCAGAACACTGACTCAGTTTCTAATTCCGCGTTTATGGATGTGCTCACCTGCTTGCTCTAAGCTCTCTGGAGCCAGGGACTAGGACACTTTGCACTCGTCAGTCTCTGCCCAGGCTGAACGCTGTGTGTGTCTGGTGAGATGCCATCAGCAGACATTGGTAGGAAGGGAGGGAGAAAGTGTTTTGCAGGAGCCGGGCAGGTGGGGAGAAGTTGTTCACTATATAATGGGGCACCCACGCAATGGAACATCATGCAGCCGTTAATTAAAGCATGAATTCGAGTTTTCCTGCTTGACTCAAAATTTCTACAAGCTGTTGTGGAGGGGAAAAGCAAAAAGCAGATAAGTGTGAATCAGTGTTTGTACCTAATTTTGTAAGCACAAAGAATAGGGGAGACGTGCACGGGCTTGACGTTTGTGTGCCCATGTGTGTGTAGGCCTGTGCTGGGGAGGCTGCGGTGAGGCAGGCTCTATGCTGGACGCACTTGGAGGCGTAAAAGGAGCTGCTGAAGCATGGATTTTGTGACAGGTAATGTATAGAAAGGTACATTGTACCTGTGTGGATGTGCATGAACTAAGAAATGAGAAAAAAATTTAAATCTTTGTCTACTGACCAGAAAAGATGTCCATGGTATATTGCTAAGTGATAAGAGCAAATTGCAGAGTTGGCTTTATTTTATTAAACACATACCTACAGGCATTAACCCATGGGTGATTAACTCATGTGTGCACACCTGGGAGCCAGGGTTTTCGCACCTGGCCTTAGTATGGGGACCTCCAGTGACACTAGGTGGAGGGCTAACAGAAAGGAGGCAGAGCCAGTTTGCTTTTTAGAAATGCACATCTTTGTATTATTTTATGTGCTGCAGTGCGCATTTGTCTATCATGTGTCAGTGATCTATTGCCACAATAATGCCGTATAACAAAGCACCCCCTAAAACTTGGCAGGCCTAAAAATAAGAAGCGTTTCTTAGCAGATGGCTGGATGTGAGGTGGCTGTGCTGCCCGTGAGCAGTCATTAGGTACAGCTTTCATGACATGCCGTTGTAACGTTTGGTTATATTTCATCGTTCTCACTCCTTTGAATTTTAATTCCTCTGTGCATCTGTCTCCCTCACTAGCCCACGAGTCTCATTTATCTTGATAGTCTCAATGTTAATATAGTTCCTAGAACACAGAAGGTGCTAATAAATGAGTAAAGAATGAATGAAAAAACACCAACCACAACTTTATTTAGCTCGTCAGCCTGTGGGTTGGTGGTTTAGTCTGGGCCGAGCTGGGCAGTACTGCTCACCCCCATGCCGGGGGAGGGGGTGGGCCGCTGGCTCTAGTCCTGCCATGGCCGAGGGGGCGGGCCTGCATGTTGCCCGGGTGGTGTGCAAACGAGAGGTCAAGCCCAGGCTGGTGAGTGCTTGTCACGTTGCTGGCGTATTAGGTACACTTGTATAGGGAATCAGAACCCGTGGGATATGTGCGTGTGTTTCAAGAAGGGGCTCAGTGTGACCAACTGGCTCACAATGTCTTAGAGGTTCAGAGGTCCAGACCCAGGAGAGCCAGTGGTGTAAATGCCCGTCAGAGAGAAGGTGGACATCCCTGCTCGTAGACAGGCAGGGGGAGAGAATGCTTCCTACTCAGCCTTCCACTGATGAGATGAGGCCCACCACGTTGGGGTGGGTAACCTGCTCCCCCAGTTTAAATGTCAGTCTCATCCAAATCACCCTCACAGACACACCCAGAAAAATGTTTAACCAAATAGCCTTTTAGGTGGCAAGTTATCACATATAATTAACCATCACAGCATAGCGTCTGCTGGGACACAGCAAGTCACATGGCCAAGCCTAGCAACAGGTGAACAGGTGATAAAAAATTAGGTAACTGTCTTAGTCTCTTCAGGCTGCTATGACAGAAGACTACAGGCTGGGTGGAGCTTAAACATCAGACATTTATTTCTTGTAGTCCTGGAGGCTTATGAAGGCACTTATCCCACCACCCCCATGACCTAATCACCTTTCAGATGCCCCACCTCCCAAGACCATCATATTGGAGCTTAGGTTTTCACTTCTGCTTTTCCCTAGTTTGTGAGACAACAAGTTTCACGTCAGATGTTCATTTATAGAGTGCTAAACTGTACCTACGTCCAGCTACGCTGGCGCTTTGTGGGTTATTTTATTTGGAAAACACTTTAAAATTACATCATCCTAAGGAATCTTGCCTTCTAAAATGTGCTGCTTGTTAGGTATGGAAACCTCTGACAAAGCAGCCTACTCCCTGTGCAGAAAACATGCTTTTACCCTCTCGCCACCTCGCCTCTGCCTGCACTGACCCTGCCAGCCTCTTCTTTCCCACTTCCACACCTCCTCTCCAGGACACTACTGCCCCCCACTTTCCAAGGAGGCTGCTCCCCCAATTCAACCCCTGCTGGGTGAATGTTTAAATCCACAATGCAGGGGGTTCCCTGGTGGTGTAGTGGCTAAGGCTTTGGCACTCTCAATGCCGTGGCCTGGGTTCAATTCCCAGCCAGGGAGCTACCCAAAACAAACAAACAACCCAAAAAAATCCACGATGCTTTGGAAAATAAAAAAATAAAACCTCCTCGCTTAACATCAGAAGATAACAAGACACCAACTTAATATTTTGAAAATGAATAAATAAAGGGGGGAAAGTTAATCATTTATCCCTTTTTTATATGAACCGTACCTTAGGGAATCAAATAGTTGGTGAGTGGGAGTTTGTCTTTCTAGAAGCTGATAAATGAGGAAGGAATGATAAAATCATAATGTGACCCTTTAGCAAACTCTAAATTAGTGAATTTTAGTGGATCTAGAAAGTGATCACTAGTAGCTGTTAATATCACAAAAAAAGGAAGAAGAAATTATCTGTCTCTTAATGGAACTCATGACAATGCCTGTGATCTTGACAGAAAACGTAATTGAACTTCAGTCTCGTTAAAGTCTGCAGATGAAAATTTATAGGACATGTAGAAGACAGAGGAACTTGTTAAATGACACTAAAGGAATACAGTCACCATAATCCAGAGTGTGGAAAAGTTTTCTGGGACAAAAGATTCAGGTTTTCCAATAAATTGCACTGAGAAAATGAGAAGAGTAAACCCTCTAAGATTGAGTGAGACTTAAGAGTCGCATTAACCAATGGTAATGTGTGCAAGTTGTTTGGCTTTCAATTCAACAAAACTTCAAAAATTACAGGGTAAATGGGGGAATGTGAACAATGCCTCGTGATTTAATAATATGAAGAAACTATTGTTGACTTAGGGGTGACGATAGTTTTGTAATTATGTCTTTAAAAGGAATCTTGTCCTTAGAGCTACATAGTGAGACATTTACAGATGGATGAAACGACATCTGAGATTTTTCAAAGTAACCACAGGGGGTGTGGAAAGGACGGAAACGTAAAGAAAGCTGTCGGTGAGCCGATAACTGCTGAGGTTAGTGACGAGTACCTAGAAGGCCACTATACAGTTCTGTGTAATTGCAATTTCCTTTCCAAATAGTAAAATTAAAAAGAAATGTTTTCACCATTTCAATTTCTGTGTTTTTGCATATGTTTTCTATTGGCCATACTTTATTACTGCAGTTCATGTTTATTGTTTATGAGTACAGATTTGTCAATTCCATATTTGTCTTGACTAGCAAGGGTTCACACAAATTGTGGAGTTTTGTGTGTTGGAGTCTCGCCTGCTCAGCCAGACTGGAAGGTCCGACAGCAGAGACCTTCCGGTTGTATCCTCCATAGAGCTGATTCCCCCCTGTAGCGTGTGAAGTACTCACGAGGGATACGTGTTCAAACACGGTCCCAGAAGGTGTAGTGATCACCTGGTCCTTACTAAGTCGGCTAAGGGAAGGTGAACCTTAGCTGATTGCAGACCGTCTGTCCAAACCCTCCCTGCCCTGGTCCCCTTCCCCGGTGCTCTTTCGGCCCCCCAGACACCTGGTACGGAAACGGTGGTGTCCTGTGTAAAGCCCTTCTGGTGTTGGAAGGCTCTCCGTCTCTCATTTCCAGCTGCTCTAAGTTCCTCAAGTTTCCTTGACTTGCGCTCTTACTTTTCTTACGGAACTTGAAGAAGCTTCCCCAACTTGGCATGTGTACCACCGTCCCCAGGTGTCTCCCACCCTTGGAGCATGTTCCTTTTGCAGGACAGAATCATTATACCCGATGTCACTCGAGTTCAGCTGCCTCTGAGAGCTGAGCTTCAGGGCAGGAGACGGGTTTTATTCTGTTGATGTTGTAGGAAAAGCAGTTTGCAGTAGAAGCACCTTGCAAAAGGATGGCCCTCTGCGTAATCTCCCTGGTGTCGTAACTTGTGCCAAATCACCCAGATCCCGTCTGTCTCTTCGTCTGTGTGCTTTCTGCCAGATTGTTCCTGTCTCCCCGGAGACTTCCAGATGGTAGCAAAGCACTGGTGTATAGAAAAGTGTATTCTGTTTATCTTATCCACATTTTACACTCAGCCATCCAAATGCTTTGGAATGTGCTCAGATTCAACCCACTCTGCAATTTAAATTCATAAAATGATAATTCTATAAGCCAACACTACATGCCAGGCAGTATTCTAAGTGTTTTACTTGTGTATGCATTTTCTCGTTTAATTCTATTACTATTCCCATTGTAATGTGGAGAAGCTGAGGAGAGAGGTTTAAGTGACTTACAAGGTGATGAGGCTCGTGAGGCAGCCGGCTTTGGCCCCTTCCTCACTGAGAGACCCGTCCAGGGGAGGAGGGCAGCCTGCAGAAGCTGGGGGGCAGAACCCCCAGGGGGAAATGGAAATGGGGAGAAAAAAGTTGGTGGGAAAATACTTGAGATTTTGAGACAACCCTTAGTTTTGAGATTCCTAAAACTGATGTGTAAAATCACCCTGGTTTCCTTGGACACGTTTACTGGGAAGTGCTATGCATTAGGAATCAGAAAGCCTGGGGTTCAGCCTGGCTCCTCTGCCATCTGTGTGTGACACGGAAAAGTCACTTTGTCACTCTGAGCCTGTTTCTTTGTCTGTCAGAAAGAGAGACGTTCTGCCTACTGTCATCCCCCAGAGGGTAATCGTAAGGATCAGTTCAACATCACTGTGAAGAAGTCGCTAAGGACTTCCATTTTCATGTGAGCTCGGGGGACTTTAGTTTGGCATCTGAGTGTAATAAATTCCTCTTCGATTGTTTTCAGGGAACCATATTTGTGTGCCTTCCAGAACTTGTGCTTGGAAATGCTGACGGTCAGCTTCGAGCCAGCCGAGTCCCCGTAGACACCAAGAAAACCCGTGGCTCTGTCGGTGTCTTCCAACATGAGCAGCCCCCTGTAAGTGGCACTGGGCTGTGCTCCCTGTGGGTGCTGAGCAGGGTCGCAGCACTGGAAGGCCCTGTGGAGACAAAGGAGCGCCAGGTGGTCTTGTCCCCGAGCCCAATGTGCAAGTGACTTGTAGCAATCTGCTCTCTTTCTGAGTGGCCTCACTGACATCATCTGTTTCTTAGTTCAAGAAGGCGGAGGAGCTCTGGTATGCAGAACTGTTGTATCTGTCTCCCCAAGGATAAGGATCTCCCAGGTCAGCGCCACTACGCACTTGTCCTTTAGCAGGAGGCCACAGAGAACAGGGAGGCCTTTCCAAAGCAAACCTCCAGGAAACACTAGGAAGTGCTTGCGGTGAATCCACACGAAGGGAGTTGCAAGCAAAGTTAGAGATCACGACAGAGTGTCCGAAAGCCAGCGTTATGAGCCAGAGGCAGAAGGTGGTCCCTTATCTCGTGGTTGCAACTCACGGCAAAAACACCAGGGTGGGAACTACCGGCTTCCGTTATACCACTCTGCCCGGCCTCCCTAGCGTGGGGGCTGGCTGCTGTCACCTGAAGCGTGAACCTGCTGTCGTTGCCACAGCAGTGTCGTGTGACAGCCAACCACACCACCTCAGTGGAATCAGCAGGACGTGCTCACTTTTCCAGGTCTGGGGGAGCCAACTGGACAGCTCTGCCAGTCTGAGCCGGGGCCACTCCTAGACGTGGGCTCGGCTGGCTGTCCACTGACCCGGGTGAGACTAGACTCTGCTCGGTCTTATCTGCAGCTCACCCTCCCCTGACCTGGGCTGGTCACCAGTTAATGGCGATACCGCAGAGACAAGAGCATATATGCCTTTTACTGCCTCTGCTTTGTCACACCTGCTGACGTCCCATTGGCCAAAACAGGTCATGTGAATGAACAGACTCAAGGGTTGGGGAATACGCTTCCTTTAGATGGGGGGTCAGCAGAGTCACGTGGCCAAGGAAGGGTGACGAATGGAGACCTTAATACGTGTTGCCCACCATCCTGTTCCTCATACCCGAGACCAGAGTGTAGCCCCAGGACTCCGGCTGTGATCTGTGGGACCTCAACTCCCCCCAGAGGAGGCCTGTCTCCTGCCAAAGTGCCCACGTGACCTGAAGTATTGCTGGGCCGCTCTGACCACTGGCCGGAGGGGATGGGGGCAGGGAAGCGAGGGAGGCAGAGCAGCTTATTCCTTGGTTCTCAGAGCCAGACACTGTCAGTCTCAGAAACTTAGCCAGAAACTCACCCAGCTGTCTGGGAGCACCTGTGATCTGAGAGTTCTAGCTGTGCCGTCCAGAAGAGAGAACATACTCAGCCCAGAGGAGCTGGGGTTCCCCATGAACACCCACACTTTTATTTCAGTTGTTGAGGAACACAGAAGCCTCAAATCTTGTGACTGTTGTGTCTGATTGAGTCAGTCTGTAAATGTCACACAGCGGTGGGTGTTCCCACCTGTGCTGGACAGGTAGCAAGAAGCAGAGGTTGAAATTGGCCTGCAAAAGAGAATTAGGGCTTAGAAATCACGTGGTGACTTGGGGTGGTTTAGGCAGCCAACCTGTGCTGTGCACATACAAGTCCCACTTTCCCCTCAGTTATCTGGATGGTTCTGGCAGAAGAGAAGTAGGCGGAGTCCGCTGCAGGCTTCCTGGATACCTGCCATGAGTATTACTGGCCGGATCTCAGTGATGGCTGGGAAGGTTCTGTTCAGAGCTTAGAGCTCCCCACTCAAGTGCAGAGACTGTCACTCCAGAGCCCCTCCCACCTGGTCCACCTTTATCCCGTGCGTGTCAGACCGCAGTGAGAGGGAAGAGAGCCTCTAGTTCACGTCACCGTGTTTCAGGTGGAGTAACTGAGGCTGAGAGTCTGAGAAACTGAGGCCGGCTGCCACCTCAAGGTCCCCCTGTGCATCCACACCATTGTCCTTTCTCATGCTCACTGTTTGGCCGGGGGCCCAAGATCCAGCTCCTCAGAATCTTCAGGAAGCAATGGGGTCAGTGTTGGAGAGACCACAGGTGGAACCCCTGATGCTGAGCACAGTGGTCTCCACAGGGCTACTGCTGGTGTTTGGGCAGGACAGTCCTTCATTGTTGTCCCCCCTCCTAGTTGTGACCCCTGTGGTCATCGTGGCAACTGGAAATGCCACCACGAGTTCACTGGTGGGCTGGGAGCTGCTCCTGCCCTGTTAGGTGGGCCTGTCATGTCGGTGGACCTGTGGGTACTTTTGTTCCTTGCGTGAGCCTGACAGTAATGCTCACAACTCAGGCATTTGATCAGGTGACCCCATTTCTCACTCAGCGTTCAAAGGGTGCTGTCATAGGACCAGTTCCAGTAGGAAGGGGGTGGCCCCTTCCATCCTCACTGCCCCAAGGCCCCCACAGTCTCCCCAGTTCTCTAGGTTGACTCCCCAGGTGCCAGCAGCACATCCAGTTGTGAACAGAAACCTCTGTTGTCTGTTGTGATGCAGACAGTAGAAACATCCCAAAGAACCCTCACAAAGAAACGCAGGGGACAGTGTAGCAGGATGATTACTCCATGTGAGGTCCAGTGTACAAGGAGCCTGGGTCCGAAGCCTGGTTTCCATGTGGGGTCTCTGCCTCCCAGTGACGAAGGCCATGCCCCAGGGCTCATATTTTCAGATCTGAGTGTCCCCTTCCCCATTCCCCGCTTGTCCTAGCTGGTGAAGGAGGTCGGGCATTCGGGCCTCCGTCCGGTCCCTTGGGTGGCCAGCAGCACAGCAGATTCCAGGGCGTTTCCCCCCTTCCCTGGGGAGAGCAAGCAGCGCGTTGCTTGTGAAGGGTGACCCTGCCCTGTCGCTCCTCCTCCCCCCACCACCCAGGCCAGCCGCTGCCGAAGGAGGGATTTCCGAAGTTGAGGTCATCTCCCAACAAGTAGACGAGGAGACCAAGAGCACTGCTGCAGGGCCGCTGGTGAATGTGGCGTACCGGGACTTGCCCCTGGCCGCAGTCGACCTCTCCACGGCGGGCTCTCAGCTCCTGTCGAATCTGGACGAAGATTACCAGAGAGAAGGGTAGGTGCTGGGACGGGGTCTCGCTGGGTCCGTGACCCCTCCGGTGAGGGCCAGAGGTCAGAGATGCTGAGAAGGGAGAGGCCAGACGTTCACATTGGCCACCCAGGCCCCATGGTCCTCATCAGATGGTGTTTCCTCAGAGAGCGGCTTTGGGCGCAGAAATTGCCTGTTGCTGCTGGACAGCCTCTTAGGTGGCATTTGCTTGCAACTCTGAGAGTCATAAATTGGTTTAAGGATGGACGTGCTCCATAACGGCCCATTCACCCCCTCTCTGCACACTGGGAGTCAGGACATGTACAGGCATCGGGGCACACCCAAGGTCACAGAGCCCATAAAGGATGGACTTGGACAGTAGTGGCCTTTGTCAGCCAACTCTGCAGGGAAGGGGCCGGAAGGAAGCTTTCTGCACGCAGCGATGTGCTGAATCTGGGGGCTCTCAGCAGCACTGGGCTGGGAGCTCTAGGGACATTCGCTGCCCTGTCTCTAGCAAGGACATGTGGGACGTGCCGGTCCCTGATTCAGAGGCATGACCCCTTCCTCCTCAGCTCGCTGATTGGATTGGACACCTCTGTTCCCCAGTGAAGGTCTCAGGATCCTGGTCTGTCCTGCGGACCTTTCTGAAGGTGATAGTAGGGTGGCTGAGGAGGGCCCCCCCACCCTACGACCCTCCTCTGACAGGCAGCCGAACCCCAGCACAGGGCAGGAGCTGCCCCGGGGTCACACAGCAGGCCCGACTCTCCCAGCCCCTCTCTGTTGCTCCGGGACACAAATTTCAACGTCACCCAGGAGCTCTGAAGCCCCTTCTGGGCTAGTTTTCCTCAGGTGCCTGTAGGTATTCTGGAACACGCTGGCTGCTTTGAATATAAAAACGACGGGTTGCTGGGTGCTTTTAAAAGCCAATGAGAAGCTTTGGCCAGAGTTGAATTTTCAGAGCTTGCCCAGCAATTGTGAAACCGTACAGCTTTTGCGAAAACTTCACCCCGGTGGCTGTCTCTGAAAATACCATCTTCTCCAGTGTGGTGCGTAGAGTGGGTGGGACACTGGGACAAGCAGGTGGGAGATGGCGAAGGGACGCCTGGCGGCGGCGGCTCCCGCTGGGCACTGTCAGCCCCTGGGTCTCCACTGGCACCAGGGCTGGGCTGAGAGGTCCTTGAGGCCCCTGCGCCAGGGCCAGCGTCGTGCCCGGCAGCCTGTGCAATTGGGAAGGCCTCCACTTGGCCGAACGCTCTGCTGCTGCTGCCCTGAAATTCTGGGTAGGTTTTGGACAAGGAGCAGCACCCTTTCACTGGGTTCCGCAAATGACGTCGCGGCCCGGTCGGTGGGTCGGTCATCGGTCCCGGTGTTGCTGCGCTCTGGTGGCCACACGCGGTCGTGCAGCCTGGCAACACCCCAGCTGTGCACGCCTTCCTCGCTGGCCGGAGGGGTCGGCTCCCTGCAGGGGTACAGTCGGGAGGGGAGGAGGAGGAGCGGGAAGAAGTGGGGGAGCCGCCAGCAATACCGGCGGGCAGTGTGCGCCGGTGCGGCCTGCGGGCGTGGGGCGCCGCGTGTGGCAGCCCAGCCTGACTGGGCAGAGGCAGACGCAGGCCCTCCCTTACCGCTGCCGGAACTCTCCGCGGGGCTGGCCGGGCAGCAGAGGGGCTGGCCTGGCGGCAGAGGGCTTCTTGGAGGCCGGAGGCCCGGCCCCGGGCCGGGAGTCGGGCCAAGGAAGCAGACCCAGCACCCCGTGTGGGGAGGAGCCTGTCCTCGCGCGGCTCCTGGGCTCCGCTGCATCTCCCGGGGTTCACCCCAGTCCCCACCGGCCCTTTGGGAAGCAGCAGCGTTGGCGGTCCGGCCGGCCCCTTCCTGCTCGGGGAGCTGCGCCGTGTTTCCAGGGGCTCCATCTGTGTCCTGGGCGCCGTGGGGTTCGTCTGTGGTAGAGCCCCTGCCCCTGGCGCACCAGCCGTCCCTGCGCCCCGGGCTGACTGTGACCCGCACCGTGTACTTGTTAGAGGTTCAGGCTTCCCCAACGGGGAGTAAAGGTTTAACTCAGGTCAGAAACACTTTCCTGGTGAGGACAGACGGGCCTCCTCCCCACAGTCCGGGGACTGTGGACGTTTCATGGACTAGGACGGCGGTGAATTCACAGATACTTGATTTCTCAGCAAAACACGCCTCCGGCCCGGGTGTCCGGCCTCGGGCGGCCACGAGGTGGCGGCAGGGCGCCACGACCGCCCCTGCGGGGTGGACGAGTTAATGGCCAGGCCAGGCCCCAAGGGACGTGGGCTGAATTTCCAGAGCTCGGGGGTCCCCAGTCGTCTGCGGAGGCCCCTTGGATCTGGACTTCAGCCAAACAGGAGGAGGAGGAGCAGCGTGGCTGACGCGAGGTTTGCAAGACCACAGCCCAGAACCCAGGAGAGCGGGACAGAGCAGTGGGGTGTGCCTGCAAACTGGCCCGCTGCGCCCCCACCACCCCGGCTCGGAGCTGGCCTCCTGCGGGCGGCCCTGCCCCCACCGCGGGGCTCAGCGGCGGCGCGGTCCCAGCACGGGGGTCCCACGCCCCCTGGCCCAGCAGCGTGCACCCCCACCCCTCAGCCGGGCCCCTTACAGGAAGGGGCTGGCTCGGCACCAGGCACCAGGCTTGAGGACGCTGTGCGTCGGAGCGGTGACCCTGGGCCACCTCCTCCCGGGCCCCTCCCGCGGCCTTTCCTCCCGTGAAGAATGCACTGGAAGTGTCAGCGCTCATTTGCATATTTTTTTAATTTAATTTAATTTTATTTTTTTTAATTTTTAATTTTTTTTGCTTTTTGGTATGTGGGTAGCTCCCTGGCTGGGAATCGAACCCAGGCCGCAGCACTGACAGCGCCAGCGCCGAAGCCTTAAGCCACTGCACCACCTGGGAACTCCCTCATTTGCATATTCTAGGAGTTACTCTCAGGATGTAGCAAGACACCTAAGGCTGCAGAGCAGGGCAGTCTGCTGGGCACCCGGCCTCCCTGCCCGCCCGGGATGTTCCCGCGGCCTCGCGAGTGGCTAGCCGAACCTGGGGGCAGGACGCTGCCCATCCACCGGCAGCTGCCATCTGCTCGCGGGGACCGGGGGACCCCCGTTCCCCCGTCCCCCCCCCCCCCGCACCAAGATGTTAGAGCGGGAGACGCCTGCCCTCCGGTGGTGGTTCCGGGGACAGCACACCTCCAGCGCCGGACGTCCGGATGCTGAAGAGACCTAAGGAGAAAGTCCCGCCTCCGATCCAGGCGTCCACGCTGATTTCCCTTTGGGCCCAGGAAGCCCCTGGACTCGTTTCCCCATGCAGGACATCGTGACACTGGGCACAGCCTGTTCTGCTGCTGGAACACGGTCTCCTGGGAATGTCTGAGTCACTTGAATTTCAGAGGACATCTGACTGGCAGCTTAGGATTTCAAACACTGGCTCAACCACCTGCGTCCTGCAGCCCTGGGGCCCATGGTCCTGTGCAGCCCAGACCCTGCTGGGGAGGACACTCTCAACACCTGCGCACACTGGCTGCTGCTGCGTCCGGGGAGGGGGTGTCCCCGGGAGGGGGCCTGCACAGCTGGTGACAATGCATTGGCGTCAGTTTTAGGGTCCACAGGCATTTGGACTGGGTTTCGGAGATGTGTGGAATTGGAGCTGGGGCTCCTTTGTGACTGGGTAGTGGCAGTGCTTGTAGCCACTACTGGGAGGGGGTGGCTGGGGCTGGGTTGGAACTCTGGGTAAGAGGTGGGTGAGGTGTGAAAGCTTAAAGGCGGGCCCAGCAGGAGGTGGCAGGAATGTCACCTTGTGGAGAGAGGAGGAGGAGGAGGGAGGCAGGCAGATGGATCTGGATCAGATGAGGTCAGCAGAGTGGCGAGGGCCACAGTGACCTGAACATTCCAAGGGTCTCACGCACGATAGCAGCACAGCCGACAGCACTGTGGGCCGCAGCCGGCAGGCATCCCAGGGCCTGTCCAGCAGGGGCCCGGTAGGCATCCCAGCTTGAGGTGGGGGCTTCCTGCCCCTTCTAGACATACACAACCGACTCCACCTCTGGTGGCCCTCCATTTGCTGACACTGCCTCCCACCCTGTGTCCCTGGGGTCTCATGCATTCCTGACCAGATCACAGCCCCCTCACCAGGCCTCCTGGGGACCGCTCTGCTCGGAGTTCAGGGTTGCCAGGTTTAGTAAGAAAGAACACGGGTCACCCAGCTGACCTTAAATTTCGGGTAAAACATGAATCATTTTCTTAGTGTAAGTATATCTGACACAGTCTTTGGGACGTACTTACACTAGCGTGTTGGTCATCGTTTGTCTGAGACCTAACGGGCTGTCCTGTGCTTCACCTGGCAGGCCTGCCAAGCTCCGCGTGGGGTCAGGTTGGGGTTTTCCCTGCGGCCTCTTGCCTGTGTGTTGACCCATGTGAGCTTGGGGAGGGGGGTGGGGAGGGGGTTGTGCAAAGACTTTGAAACTCACCTGCAGTGGGTGATGCAGGCGTTCGTCGATGGCCTTCACACTCTGGACCCTGCTCTACTTTGCACCCCTACTTCCTGCTTGTTCCTTCCTGGGGACCCTCTCTTCTTCTGGCCATGCTGGTCTTCTTGTCTCGTGCCCCACGCTGTCACAGCAGCCCCCTCCCTCCCCATCCAAAATGCCTTCCTCTTTCTCCATCATCTGTGAAATCCTTCCTGGGACCAGCTTCCAGAGGCTGGGGACTGACCCAAGTCTTTGCCTTTCCTCCAAACCGAGGACAGCAGCTGTCCTTCCTGCAGGTTTTAGAAACCACCCAGAAAGACCCGGGATAAGCCCGTTTTCAGCTAGGTTTCTCCAGGAGCCATGAGCTTTGTCCCGCCTTCCAGTAGCTGGGGCCTCCTTCAAGCTCCCTGGATGGCCATGGGGAAGCAGTGGCCATGAAGCACTCACATCCCCAGCTCAGGTTCTGGAACTCCTCCGGAGTTCCAAACCTGCTCTGGAGAAATTCTGTCCCCGTAACCTCATCTCTGCCTGTGAACGTCCAAGGTCATCTAGTCAAGGTTCCGAAAAGACGGCCCCTAGAGCACTAGTCCTGTCAGATGCTGCATGACCAAGGGTGCTGTGGTCTAGCGAGTTTGGGGAGCACTGATACCGTTACTCTGTGGAGCAGAGAAAAATATTCACTTAACTTGGTCTGACCCAAGTTTTTCAAAACTTACCCTACTGTGGAAGCTTTTTATCAGCATTCTATTAAAGTCCATTCTGTGCAACTTTGAGAGACATCTTTCCTGTGTAGCAGAAAACCGAAAATTCCCCAATTCCTTGAGCATCCTCTGGAGGTTAACTGAGGTCTCCTGGATGCGGACCCTGCGCGCAGCTGTGAGGCTCGTTTTCACGCCGCCCTCACCGTGCAACCGGGTTCCCCACTGCCCTTTACTGTGAGCCCCGGGGAGTCCGGGGCACGGAGGGGGGCTGCGCATGCCCAGGTCAGCCTTCCACCCACGCCCGCTGTCCCAGAGCTCTTTCCGCTCCTGCGCGCTTCTACCCCACGGT
>PVJL010004396.1:84195-130882 GCA_004026885.1 Lyroderma lyra
AACAGTTTCCTGGTAGCCTGTGTAATATTGGTGGTGATTCTCCTGACCCTGGAGCTTCTAATAGATATAAAGCTTCTCCAGTGTGAGTAGCCGGAGAGATCCATGTGCGAATACACACGATGTCGGTGTTCACGTGCACCAGCCAGGGGTCCCCAGCCAGCAGCGCGCCCCGCCCCTGCCCCCACTGCCCACAGGGTCACCGCCAGGGAGGACAGCGGGCAGCTTTGGGGTCACCCCCGGCATCGTTCTGTCCCTCTCCACCCTGTGCGGCCGCACCTGTGCCCCCAGCGTTCCACCACCCGGAACTGATGAGATCAAAAACGGTGGAGGCCTCCGCAGGCAGTTTTTCTTTCTTTCTTGTTCCCATTTGGAATTTTCCAGGCTAGAATTTTCAGTAGCTTAAAGAATGTTCCCATGTGTGGAGACGTATCACCTTGTTAGGACTCACAACAGCAGGCACCGTGACAGTGTGCTTCCGTGTGTTTTTGTCCAGCATAAATGGTCAGGGTCACTCCTATGTAATGTGATGGTTTAGGAAGCACTTTCCTGCACATTCGACCCCAGCAGCATCCCTGGGGCACAGGCAGGGCTGATGTCACCCTCCATTTCAGACAAAGATTAAGATTTGGAGGGCTTAGAGGCTTCCTGAGGTGAGAAACAAGGGACCTGGGACCAAATGCCACCAGGCCATTCCGTGGTAGCCGGTTCTCGCTGTTTGTCCTGGTGCAGTGCTTTTGGCAGTCGGTGGCTTGTCTGCTGCCTCTTCTGTCCTTGTGGATGTCGTGGTGACACACCTGTCAAAGCAGAGGGCCGCTTGCTGCCCGTACCCTCACAGACCCCTGTTTGGTGCAGTGGGAGCAGGGGGAGGACTCATGATTTGGGTGCGTGAGTGGTTCTGTGGAGCTCCCAGTTCCCACGTTTCCGCAGTGCAGCGATGGAGTGACTGACTGGTCCCCAACCCAGGGTTTCCACCTGCCCTTTGCCACGCCCAGGACCGTAGGGCCACTCACCCAAAACCTGTTTGCTGTCTTTGACTTGTTTTCTCAGATGCCCCAGATGTCTTCCTGGAGCCCATGTTATTCAGGGCTCTTTTTGCACCTCCCCGCTGCCCTGGCTTTGGGCAAGGGTGAGCGGAACGCAGGGGGCTTCTGGTGAGCTTCACAGGGCTCTGCATGGCTGGCGGCCCCTCGGTTCCAGTCACAGTGTCTTCAGGTATCACGCGGCTGGCACTGGTTTTGCACTCAGCCTGTCTTTCGTGGACCCACACATCTGCCTCTTATGAGGTCAGGCCGTCACGGGGTCTCCCTCCCGGTGGTGGGCTGCATACAGCCGCGTGGAGCTCGGGGCAGGACCGAGAACCCAGCCGACACTGGGGTTTTTGCTTAAAATTAAGTGTTCAGGAGATTGCTTTGGTAGGAGATCCAATAGTGACTCATAAAAGGCATCTTGAATTCCATAAAATACACAGATTTATTGCTCCTCTAAAGCAGACTGTAGAAAGGGCACAGGAATTCACCCGAGAAATAATGGGGGGAGTTTACATTTTCGGAATCATCTGGAAGTCCTTTCCAAGTCACACAGGACCCAGCCTCTTGGTCCCCCCCTGGAACTCATGGTGCCTGGGACGGGAAGAGTCACAGTGTCTCCAGGCTGGGCGGTTAGGGGTCGTGTCGGCCCGGCGCGCACGGGACCAGTCCTCCCTCCACACGCTTCCGGACCTGCCTTCTGCCACCCCCAGGGTCCCATGACCTCAGAGCTTCCAGGGAGGTTCTGGGTCCCGCCCAGCCCCCTGGTGGGCATTTTCCCTTGGCTCCCAGGGCACTCTGAGCTGCGTGCTGACCAGGCCAGGCTACAGCCAGCGGGAAGCACTATGGGCATGCTTGCAGCGGTGTCCCACCCCCGACACCTGGCCAGTGCCTCCTCCAGCCCACCCGGTCTGCATCAGAGCTCAGCTGCCTGCTGTGGGCCCGTCCCTGACAGACTGAACCCTGATCACCATGGAGGCTTCCGGAGCCAGGCCTTCACGCGGGAGTGCCTGTGGGCAGGTGGGCAGAGATGTCGCTCTGGTGTCTGGAAGGCCTACGGAGCCGCTCCCCGCCCCCTGCTGTCCCTGTCCAGCGGCCTCTTCCAGGCCTCCCTCCAGCCTGCTGCCACGGCCACCGCTGTCTCTACCACTTACTGTTCAGGACAGAGTCACAGGACGCTTGCCTAAGTCCCGCCGACGTGCACAGTCCTGGGGGTGCCTACCAGGTGCAGAAGCCCATCGGCTCCCTGGGCTCTTCTGGAGGCCTCTCCTGGAGGATGGAGCCCTCAGGGCTTAGGAGCTGAACTGGTGCTCCCACATGTAAATGTTCGCTCCCACAGCCGGTCCCTGAAGCCGCCCCAGGCTAAGGAGCTTGTCCCCAGGCACCGAGGCCTTGCTGCTGACACGGCCCCTGCCGCCATTGTGTCGTTGCAGTTTCTGGTGCAGTCCAGTTTGCTGGTGTGATTCACTGGATCAGCCTGGTCATCCTCTGCATGTTCTTCTCAGAGGTAGGTGAAGGCTGCGCCCCGGGACCCGCTCCCGGCCTGGGGAGACCAAGGTTTGTTCTCTAAACATGAAATTCACGAGCGTCAGGCCCTCTGGGCCCCCTCAAGGCTACAGCAGTAGTGGAGGGGTGCAGTACAGGAAACTGAGCTCCATGATACAAGTGGGATCTCCTCTGCCAGGGAGGCTGGGCCCCTGCAGGTGACCCCTGAGCTGAGTCCCAGAGGATGAGCAGGTATTGTCAGGTGAGGGGTGGGCCATGACAGTGTGAAGGTGAGACTGAGCAGGACGGCGCTGAGGGAGAACAAGTGGTTTGTGTGACCAGGGACTGCATTGAGGATGCGCACACGGCTCATGCACATGGCTCACACGTGTACACACAGCTCATGCACATGGCTCACACACGCACAGCTCACAGCAACGTGGGGCTGCTGTGCTGGAGGCACAGGGAGCCGTCGTCCCGCAGTGCAGTGGGCCTTGACGGGAGGAAGGACACTGGGAGAGCCGTGATGAGGGTGGAGGTAGAGAATATTTTGTGATGTCATCAGGCAGCCCTAGGAGGAGAGTCCCAGGCCCTTGTGGGGCAGCTCAGGCCCCATCACATGGCATGCTTTCTCTAAAACTCAGAGCTGGGCTGAGCCTCTGATGGCATCCAAAATCCTGAGGGTGGGTGTGGGTGTGCATGTGGGGTATGTGGGCCTGGCAGCAGCACTGAAGCACGGAACATTCTCCTCTGGCTGCCAGTCTTGCAACCCGTGGAATCGGCAGGTAGCAGGTGAACCTGGGCCCGAGGCTCAGACCAGGGGGCAGACCACAGGAATGTCCCAGTTAGCTTGCTGAGATCACTGTCCTAGAGGTGCCTCGGCCCCCCAAAAAGTGCCTGTCCCAGCCTGCTGCCTTCTGGGGGTCCTGCCCTCCCTGGCCCCTCACTGTCCGCACCACAGTTCCCTCCCACTGACACCTGGGCCGTGGGAAGGTGTCCTGTGCCAGCGCAGACGTTTGATCAGTCGCTGCAGTTCTCCCCATGGCCCCTCACACACCCAGCAGGGGAGGGCTCAGCGGAAAGCTGGGGGCTGGGAAAACGGCCTGTCAAAGGCAGTGAAGGTGGGGTGCAGCAGAAATGGAGGGACAGAGGGGTGGCAGAGGGTGACGGGGCCCTACGTCCCAGCACTCCCTGCCCTGTGTGTGCAGGGGGGCCAGATGCAGGCATCTCCTGATGGGACTGACCAGAGTGGTGTCACAGGCCCCCACACTATTCCCAGAGGGTTTGGGGACCTGTGAGGGGACAGGTGAGAGCACTTGTGACCGCAGTGCCGCCTCCTCTAGGGAGAAGGACCGGGGGGTCAGTGGACTGAGGCCTCTCCCTACGTCAGCGATAGGCCACCTCCTCCCCAAGGCAGCCTCTCAGTGGCCCTGGTCTCGAGGAAGCCCGGCTGCTGCATTACCTGTGCCTGGGAAGACCACTGCCACTCAACTGAGTCAGGGCCTCATGCTGGCACCCCAGCAGCCACCCCGGGGTTCTGGGTCCAACAGGGGTCCCTCTGCCCGTCTGCCACCGCCTGCCGGGGGCCCAGTGGGCTCAGCCATCAGACAGAAGGCGGGACCGTGGTGCTGGGCTCGGTGCTCCGAGAGAAATGAGGTGCATTTGCGTCCCCTCGATGTGTGACGAGAGCTTGCCAGAGGGGACCAGGCAGGCCACTGAGTTGCTGTGTGGCCTTGGGCAGGTCACAGCCCCTGTCTGTGCCTTGGCTGTCTCAGCTTTCAGAGAGGGACTTGGACCTGTGCTGGGCGCTGCCTCGTGGACAGCGAATTGCTGACATACTGTGAACGGTTTAAGGAAGGGCCCCAGGGTCGTGCAGGACCACCTTTAACGGGACTTGGTGAGGGGGCTGCTCCCGGCGGCGGTGGCCTTGGCGTGCGATGCCGAGTCGAGGGACCGGTCATCCGTGCGTGCCGAGGGGAAGCCCCCGTTATGGCAGGAGAAGGGTCGTTCGTTCACAGACCCAAACCGGCTGTCTGCCAGGGGTCAGGGGCAGGGAGAGAACCCAGACTGCACTTGAGCCCTCCTGGGGCTTCAGGCAGGTGATGGCCGCAGGTAGGATGTGGAGCTCGTGGAGGGTGGTGAGGTGCCAGGGACTGTAGGAGCATCGCCCGGCGGGGGTGTGGGAGCTCCTGGGAGGTGGCGTGGGAGCCGGGACGCCCTTCACCCAGTGGAGGAGGGGGAGGGGGCCTGCTGGGCACGACCCAGGCCAAGCCACTGCAACAGGGAGCAGCGCAGTCCCAGAGGGACCGGTCGGGTACACGGGGGACGCTGGCGTGGACCCGGCGTGCTGCCGTCCTGCGCCCGGCGCCCTCGCTGCAGGCACAGCCCGGGTCTCATGTTTGGGGAGAGCACACGCCTGCCACCGCGGGGCACAGCCCAGACCATGCACGTAGGTAGAGCTTCTGCTCAGGATCCCTTGGCCTGCATGGCGGGACGCGGGAGTGCTGGGACGCGGGGAGGCGAGGCCTCCAGCCGCGTGGCCGAGGGGAAGCCCCCGTGACCGTGTGGGAAGGAAAGGGAAACCAGGCGGGCGTCACGGCGTGCTGCCACGAGTGGCCTGTGGTGTGACAGGGAGGCCAGGTCTCAGTGTCATCCCGGGGCCTGGAGCGCGGGGCTGGCATGTCGCGCGGCGCTAGGGGCGGCTTCCCGGCCTCCTGTGCTGGCCGTGGACCCGAATTCCGGAACCTCCCGCCCTGGGGAGCAGCAGTGACGGCCCTCCCCACCCTCCCCTCCCTCCGCAGACTGTTCTCCGGATCGTGGCGCTTGGGCTCTGGGATTACATCGACAACAAGGTAGAGGTAAGGCCCCACGCCCACCCAGCCGGCCGCCACCACGGTGCACGCAGGGTCCCCAGTGCGGGCGGGAGAGTCCCAGCAAAGGGACCTCGGAACGGCCCCAAGGTTCTGCCGAGTTTTGTTATTCTCGAATCGTTGGGAAAGCTGTAAAGTGTGTTTTGAGGCAATTAAGGCCACTCTGAGGTGGCCCCGAGGTCGGGCGGAGGGGACCCTGCCAGTCACCTGCTCCTCGGGCCGGGCGAGGCGGGGAGGCCTGCGCTGCGCACCCCTGCCGCGGCTCCCCCAGCTCTTAGCCTCTCTGGTCTGGCCCTGGTGGCGTCCAGGGCCCCCGCCCCTGGTGTGGCCCCCACCACAGATAGAGAGGGGCTCCTGCTCCCCCATCCAAGGGCCCTGCGTCCTGCCCCACTCAGGTTCAGTGAGGCTACATGCCCCTTCCTGAGGAGGGACGACACTCTCAGGACAGGGCTTAGCAACATGCCTCCGGGGGGGTTAGGGTCAGGGAGGGGGGTCAGCAGGGTCTGGGAGGCCTGCTGGGCAGGCAGAGCAGGGTTGGCCAGAATCAGCTTCTCCACCTGCCCTGGACCCGGCGGGGACATCAGGGCGGCCCTGGGCACTGAGCGCCCCTGCCTCCCCAGGTATTTGACGGGGCCGTGATCATCCTGTCCTTGGCCCCCATGGTGGCCTCCACCGTGGCCAACGGGCCCAGGAGCCCCTGGGATGCCATCAGCCTCCTTGTCATGCTGCGCATCTGGCGGGTGAAGAGGGTCGTCGATGGTGAGTGGCCCGGGAGGTGCCCTGGGGGCTGGCGGGGTGACAGGTAGCCGCTCCAGAAGCCGGAGGGACACCTCACCAGCACTGCGCGTTGTGTCAGCCCAGATGTCTCACGCAGACACTTGAGTTCAGGTTGTAGTTCCTCTGCCTGGATGGCAGCCCCTCCCCCAAAAGTGGGACCCCCCACCCCTCACAGCCTGTGGGCTGTGACAGACGCCTGTCCCGCTGGCTCTGTCCAGGTCTTGGTCCTGTGTGGCTCCCTGCAGCCTCCATCTCACTGCTGTCCACCAAGGACCACTAGGTACCCCCCAAGTCTGCCAGCCTGCCAACACCAGTGCCTGTAGGAGCTGCCAGCATGGGGGGTTCACTCCACTTCCTTCAGCTCTCGTGCCACACGCCCCCATTTCTGGGCCCTCTCCTAGGACCTGCTCTGTTTTCTTACTGCCTGTGTGACCGTCAGGAGAGGCCACGCTTGGCTCCCAGCCGTTTCTCCTAGAGTGCTGGGGCCTGATCTGAGTGACAGACCTGTGTGTGTCACAGAGGAGGGAGTCCTGGGTGCAGAGGGAGCTGGACACCTCGCCTCTGGAGAATGGCTTGGGATACTGGGCTGGGCATGGCCACCTGCAGACGAGCTGGTCCACCCCCAGGATGGGGGCGGCTAGGGGATAGGGGGCCAGGACACGACAGATAGTTCCCAAGTGTTTTTCGTTTCTGCGGGGTTTTATGTTTTTAGCCGCAAAGGCGTGTCTCCTACCGATGCCCAGAGTGAAAAATAGACACACTGAAAATGGAGCTGCTCCTGACTTGGAGTGGGGTCCAAGCCCTCTGTCCCCTCCCCTACGCAGCTCTGAGAACCTGACAGCTGCAAAGCCGCTGGGATGATGGACTGTGCACAGACTGTATGCCGAGCTGCCCGTGCAGTGTGCAGGCTCTGAGGTCACCCAGCCCAGAGCTGTGGTTGCAAAGGTTGGGAATTGTGGCTGTGAGGACACAACTACAGCACGTGCCCAATGGGTACGAGGCAGGAAGGACAGACTCTGGGGTCTGTCATCCCCGGGCTGGGCACTGTCTCCCTGGTCCCCACACCCATGTCTCACCCTGTGAACACTGTCGGGCTTGGTGTGCCATGAGGGAGCCTGGATCCGGAACCACCCCTGAACTGGAGTGTGGTTTGGTCTGGCTGCAGACGACCCAAGTGGGTGGGGAAGGCCCTGGGAGTTCCTCCAGTCCATTCCTTCCCCTGGACAGACCAGGACGCTGAGGCCGGGCTCTGAGGTAGAGCCAGGCCCCCGGAGGCCATCAGGGCCCCTTAGCTGTCAGTCCCCCCTGTCCGCTCAGGGCCCTGTCCTGGGCTCTGTCCCCCACAGCACCCACTCCCTGCAGGGTAGGAGCAGCGCCTCCTGGCCCGTCTCTCAGCTGTGGACAGCTGGACTCACTCCCAGACGGGCCTGGACGGTCCCTCGCAGATGCTTTTCCAGCAGTTCCCCCTTTCCTGCATGCCGGCCTCACTCAGGGCTGTGCTTCCAGAAGGGCGGGGTGACCTGGGTTCAGGTACTGAGAGCTCAGGGAGCTTCCCGGGGGGCCCGCAGGGCCTCCAGGGCAGAACCAGGCTCCCTCCCGGGTCACAGCGTGTCAGTCACAGCGAATGACACATCCCTCCCCCACTGAAGTCTGCAGGTCTGCAGGGGCCCGATCCCTCCCATCCTGTCTCTGCAGCCCAGGCCTCCGTCCTGTCACTGTGGTCCAGGAGGTCTGTCCTGGTGCCTGCGTCCGTGTAGGTGCAGCTGTGTGGTCTGTGCCCCGGGGGGTGGCTTCCCTCCCTCGGCACCGACGGGTGGTGTCCCATCGTGCAGGCGTACCACGCCGCGTTGGTGTCACCCGATGGGCACTGAGGAACGTGGGCGTGCGAGTTCCTGTGTGGGCGTGTGCTGTCGTCGCTCAGGTTCCGCGGGCGGATGCGCTGGGCTCTGTGGTCACTCCCTGTTAACATTTCGAAGAACTGCTGGGCTCTTGTCCGGGGTGGCTGCTGCATCCTACATCCCCACCAACAGCGTGTGGGACTCCGCTTCCTCCCAGCCCCAGCTGCTCTTTGAGGAAGGCTCTGGAAGCTCCTGCACGACAGACACCCCCACTGGCTTCCCCTTGTCCCGAGAGGTCTGGTGGCTGTGACCAATGTGGGAAAAGTCCTCCTTGCAGACAGCTGTGCACACAGCCCGGGTTCAGGGTTCCGTCGCTGAAAGTGGGGGAAGGCATGTGCTTCCTCGGTTGCTGTGGGTTTGCGGTCCAGCCCTCCCGTGTGTGGGTGCCGCTGGGCACCCGGACGGCCCCCCAGGCCCCGCCCACAGGCCATGCGGGACTGCACCTGGGCCCAGGCTGGCCCCGCCCTGCCCGCTCCTAATGGGGTGTCTGTCTTCCAGCGTACGTCCTGCCTGTGCGGGTGGAGATGGAGATGGTCATCCAGCAGTACGAGAAGGCCAAGGTCATCCAGGAGGAGCAGCTGGAGAGGCTGACGCAGATCTGCCAGGAGCAAGGGGTGAGGCGTGGCAACTTTGGTTCTGTCTGGTTCTGTCCAGGGCTGAGGACGCTGGTGGTACCTAATGTCACAGAGGCCCCCAAGACCACAGAGCTCCTCCGGCCGCTTGAGGGACACAGAGGGACCTAAGGCCTCGGGAGGAGGCAGCATATCCTGGGGATTGCCCTTGCCCAGCCCCGCCAGGCCCAGGTCCTTTTGATGCTGCCCACGCGGAACCTGTGGAGTCCCAGGTTCTGCTCCTGGGCCCGGACACCATAGTCTGGGAAGCGGGGGTCAGGGTCTGTCTGTGGGGATTGCCGTGCGGTCGCCACCAGGATTCCCGGACACCCCCTGGGGCTCTCTCAGTGTGCGCTGCCCTGCAGGGGCCCTGAAAACTCAGCACCAGGTGGCGGCCCTGTGCTGGGCAGTCAGAGGGACCAGGCAGAGGGCCTGTTGGGGACCCCAGGCCCAGCCTCCAGCCCCCAGTCCCTGGGCCTGTGAGATGAGGAGGCTGCTCCCATCGGGTGGGGCACATCACCCCTCTGCAGGGGCTGAGGGGAGGGCTGCCGGAGCGCCCAGCAGGCGTGGAGGATGATGCTCTGGACACGTGGCGGTGCCCGCCGTGCACGGGGGGGACCCACAGGGGACCAGTGGCAGGAAGCAGGGAACGTGTGTGGGAGGACAAGCGGGAGGCCGTGGGGTGTTCGGCCCCCCATCCACTCAGCCTTTCATTGGCAGGGGTCATGGCCTACTTGTCAGGGATGCCACGGCCCGGGCACCCAACACCCTCAGAGGACGCTGAGGGCCAGTTGCCCCTTTGGTTGGTCAGAAACAGCAGGAACGGGGTTCTTTCTGGGCTGTGGGGGCAACTCACCCCAGGGAGTCCCCTCACCGGGTGACATGGCACCGTAATCTATGTTACCTGGATTATTCAAGATCTCCACGGTGGGATGTGAAGTTTTGCTCCTTTTTTTAAAACACGGGAGGTGACGTGTAGAAGAGCCGATGGCGTTAACGACAAGCCTAGTGGCCGATGCAGTTAGCCAGCAGGGGACCGACTTGCCTTATCCTTTGACCGCAATTTAAGTTCATGGCCAACGACCACTCACCTTCACAGCAGATGGGAAAAGGTCGAGTCCAGCTTCTCCCTGCTCCTAAATCATCAGTTTGCAACCATCTCCTGATTTTTATCGGTACCAGCGATGGCGGAACTGATGGAAGTCAACCGCAGATGCCATCCCAGTAGCGGGCGCGTCTGCAGGCAGGGCAGCCTGCGCAGACCGGGGGGAAGGAAACCAGTGCTGTTGCGTTCGATACCGTCGAGCTTCTGGCCAGACTGTGCATTGATCAGGCCAAGGCCAGGTCAGCTGCACTCCACAGACCAGACCCTCAGGCAGGGATGCGCCGGGTGTGCCACCCCAGCGCCCCAGGGTCCTGCCCCGCGGAAGGGCCCCTCGCCCTCCTATAGCGCATGCTGAGGGCTTGGCCTTGCGTGCTGTGCTGCTCCCCAGGCCGGTGGCCTCCTCGGACACACCTACTTAGCTGGTGGCGGGCGTGAAGTCGGGCGGCCACTGCACTTTCTCTCTTCCCAAGTCACAGACTGGCCTCTTTGCCCCCCGGGCCAGTTGGCCAGTGGGTCGCTCGCTTCATTTTGTCATCAAAGCCGTCTTGCGCTTTTGCTCCCGGAGGGCCAGGCTCCCGAGATCTGCAGCACCAGTGGGGTGCCTCACCTTGTTCCAGCAGTCTGAACCCGGGGTGTCTGGACGTGGGGCCGTCACGCGTATCCTGCTGGGGTTCTCCAAGTTTCTTCAACGTCTGGGTTGACATTTTCCGTTAGATTGGAAAGTTCTCAGCCACGCTTCCTGTATGCATTTTCCCCCCCCCCCCCCCCCCCGAGCTCCAGCCGCAGGTGGTCGGTACATCTCACAGCTTACACCCCATTCAGTCCCCTGTCCTCCGAGTACAGCACCCCCGCCGCTGTCCGCACCCCCCTTCTGCTCCCACTGGAGCCTCACATGCGGCCCGGGCCCCCAACCCTCCTGCCTGCACCCCTCCGTGCGCCCTGGCATCCACAACCCTCTCTTGCAGTTCGAGATCCGGCAGCTGCGGGCGCACCTGGCGCAGCAGGGCCTGGACCTGGCGGCGGAGCGGGAGGCGGCGCTGCGGGCCCCCCAGGTGCTGGGCGGGCCTCGGGGCCGCTGCCACGCGGTGGAGGGAGCGGCGGAGGGCGTGGTGGAGGAGCTGCAGCCCTAGCCAGGTGAGCCGGGTCTGCACCCACCTCCCCGCGTCGGAGCACAGCGCTGGAGGACTGTGCCCCCTCTTTGGCCCTTGACGTGGTGGGGTGGCTTTCAGCCCAGGGCTGCCTCTCTGAGCCCAGGAGAACGCGGTCCTGAACCTGTCATGACCAACCTCGAAAGGACCGCGGTGACGTGTACCGTCTCATGCCTGTGCCTGCGTCCCGCGCGTTTTGCACCTGTGACCCCACCTGGAAGGAGGCGTGACTTCTGCTTTGTGCACGAGGACACTCAGCCCCAGGAAGGTCACCTGGACGCTTCAGCTGGAGGCCTGGGACTTTCCTACTGGGCTGGACTCCCAGGGCGCAGGCCCTAGCAGCCAGAACCCACACCTCAGTGCGTCACCTTGTGCAGACGGGGGTATGACCTTCTGCACCTCAACTTTGCTGGCTGTGGAACGGCAACACGCTGACCCCCAGGGAAATGCTCGGGGGAGGGGTGCAGGTGGCTCCCAAAGCTGCACGTGGGTCCTGCAGATGTCAGGTGCTATTGTGCTGTCCTTGGGGTGTGTGTCCCCTCACCCGGTGACATGGCCATGTCAGGTTTGGGCCCTGGCAGGGTTTGGGGAGGCTGTGTCTGATGGTTTCAGGCAAAGGACTGGCCTCAGTTCAGGGGCCTGGGCGGGGGCGCAGGCAGGGGGATCTGTGCCCACGTCAGAGCCCAGAGGCTGTCCTGGATCCTGGACACAGTGCCCCTCCCCGGCCCCTCCTTGACTGCAGTCTGAGTCTTCTCTGCCCTCACCTGCACCTGAAAACGTTACCCTAAAAATGAAGGGGTGTGGAGTTTCTTCACTTTATCACCAAGTTCTTTTAAATGACGACATCTTGTCCTTCACGACACATTCCAGGGAAGTAAGGTTCGTCACACGCGTCCGTGGGAGGCTTTTGCAGTGAGATCTCGGATCCTCACACCTCCTTCCTCTCACAGGGAAGAGGAGATGCAGACTCAGGTCAAGAGGATTTCACAGGGTCACTCGTAGGAAATGGCGCTAGCCCCAGTGTGACCTAGGGTGCACCTTACGGGGTGTGCGTGGTCCCCTTGCTTGGGCAGCAGGGACAGGCAGGCCGGGCTGGGCAGGCTGGGAGGCCAGGGGCCAGAGCCCCAGCCTCTGCCACTCCCCAGCGTGCGACTTGAGGCTGCAGTGTCCCCTTCCGTAAAGTGGCACGTGCTCCTGGCCAGTGTGCATCAGAGGGAGCGTGGGAGTCTGCGGCTGCGCGAATGCTCCCAGGCTGTAGGCGCCGTGGCGTCTGGGCGAGTGGGGTGGCTGCTGTTAGACCCTCCGAGAGCCCTTCCGATCGCAGGACGATGGAACCTCAGGGCTAGGCGGATTCCTGGGTCCAGGCCTGCGGCTGGTGTGCGTCCGTCCATCTGTTGCCCCTGCCGGAATGCTCCCAGGGGAGCCTGCAGCCCCAGTCGCCGCCGCCCCACCTGTCAGGACGCTCTCCCTCACACCACACCTCCCATGCGGGCAGATTTTATGCTCAGGTCCGGTGGGTGTTTTCTCCTGTGGGGACTGCCCCCCTGCATTCCCACAGCCCTTACTCGGGGCCAAGCTCTCCAAGGCCTTCCATGCTGTCCTGCCCCCACATCCCTCTCAGTGACGTCGGGAACAAAAAGTAAGTTCTTGGGGAGCTGCCAGACCAGGGCAGAGTGCCATGAGGGCCCCCACCTTCTCTGTTCTGGACCAGAGACCCCTGGTACGCAGCTGGGAGGCTGCAGAGCCTTGGGGTGGCGGCCCGGCCTGAGCCCACGTGGTCCCCACCCTCCTCCCGAGCCCCTCCTCGGGCACAGCGTTTGTGCAGACCTTTAAACTCACCTGTGCTCAGCTGCACCATGTTTTGTTTTGTTTATTTTTCATTATAGTCAACATACTTGGAGTGAGTCAACATTTCCATACCTTACAGAGCCGTCGCCACAGGAAGGTTTCTGACCATCTGTCCCCTACAGCTGTTGTGCTGTTGGTGCCTCTCATCCACGCTCCACGTTCTGTCCCCACGGCTTGTTTCATACCTGCAAGTGTGCGCTTCTCGTCCCCCTCCCCTGTTCCTCCCAACCCCACCCCCTCCCCCCCCGCCCCGCCTCGGGCCGCCATCAGTGTGCCCATCGTATGCCACAGACCAGCGAGCTCATGTGCTGTGTGTCTGTCTCATGTCACTGAGCACAGTGCCCCTCACGTCCCTCTTGTGTTGCTGCAAATAGCAAGATTCCATCCCTTTCATGTCTCGGTGAGACGCCGTTGTGTCTGTACCACGACGTATGGCAGTAAGTTTTAATTGTCTGGAGCCTCTCCGCACGCTTCTCCATAGCAGCTGCACCAGTTTGCAGTCCCGCCAGCCGGGCATGAGTTCCCTGGTCTCTGCTTCCGCGCCCACACTTGTTTTTTACTTCCAGATGAGGGAACTAAGGTTGATCGTCACAGTTTTGATGACGCCATTCTGCCAGGAGTGAGGCGGGAGCTCCCTGTGAGTTTATTTGCATTCCCTGACGATGAGGGACGTGGAGCAGCTTCTCCTGTGTCCGTTGGCCGTCTGTGTGTCGGTTCAGGTCCTCTGCCCATTTGTAAATCAGGTTGTTGGGGTTTTCTTTTCTTTTTTGGTATTGTTAGGTCCTTACATGTTTTGGGGTACAACCCCCTTATTAGATGTGTCATTGGTGAATACCTTCTCCCATTCCGTAGGTTGTCTTTTCATTTTGTGGATGGTTTCCTTCGCTGTGCAAAACCCTTTAGTTTGATGTAGCCCCATTTATGTATGGATGTTGGTTTTCCTTGCCCAAGGAGATACCCAGAAAACATTGCTGAAATCAGTGCCAAAGAGTTTACTGCCCGTTTCCTTCTAGGAGTTAAGTCTTTAATCCATTTTGAGTTGCTGTTTGTATGTGGTGTGAGAAAGTGCTCTAGTTTCATTGGGGTGGGGGGCATGCACTGTCCCCTTTTCCCAGCGCCATCCACTGGAGAGATGACCTTTACCCCAGTGTACACACATCCTTGTCCCCTTCGTGGGCTTAGGCTTGAAAGTTGTAGAAGAGCATGAAACTAGAGCTCTCTTACAACAGCAAAGTTTTCTAATTCTCACCCCAAATCTCCCCTAGAAGCATGGCTTTAGCACTTTTTACTTTCCAACAGTGGTAAGTGGTACTCATGCCAGACGGAGACTGTAAAATAGGGCAAAAGTGCTCAAATGCTGCTCCCTTCAGACGGTGGCTGAGGAAACACGCACGTTCCTGCGAGTGAACACCGACTCCCTCCCTCCCTCCCTCCCTCCCACCTGCCTGATGGTGTGGACTGTGGGCCTTGGTGGGGATTCTCTAAGCTTTCGGTGTTTTAATTGATAATCTTGTAAAATGTGCCGTTTTTGCATATTCGAAAAGGAAGGTTGAATGCTTTTAGCGGAGATGAGTTTGAGTTCCCAAGGTTAAAGGTGTTATTACTGTTAAGGGTGCTGTAGAATTCCATCAGTCATTTCATGTCTGTTTAATAAAAAAACCCTCATCTTACTTATTTCAGAGCTTTGATGATAATGTAGTTATACATGTTCTTTCACAGAATATTGCTCCGTATAAAAATGATTTCTTTCCTGTCTCTATTCTCATTTCTAAAAAGTATTGATTGTTTTCTTTTATTAAAGTCTGGAGAGTGAGAGTCTTATGTGATCGGATGCTGAGGCCCCACCATTCTGTAAAAAATCAGGGTTTGTTTCCCTGTGTTGTTAATAGTGTCTGAAACTGCACGGGCTTTCTGGGTGTGAAATTAAGAATTTAAAAATGCACAGTACCTTTTCTAGTTCAAATTTGTCTTTCATGAGGATTTTCTGACTGTCAGAAATAGTTGGAGACCAAATGTGTAGCTGCAGCTGGAGTTCTACCACGTGCAGGTGCCCACAGACAGACACATGGGCCGCCTCCAGCTGGGGGGCGGTAAGACCACCTCTGAGAGCGCAACGGGGATCCAGAACTCTCCCCCTAAATGCTTGTCATGCCCGGACACAGAGCAAACTGCACCCTGTCAAGTTCACCCTCTGGACGGGAGAGGCCAAGCTCACGGGCATGTGACAGGATGAAAGGAGATAAAGAGACAGAGAAAACCCAAACCCACGAGTAAGCACACAAAGGAACCGAGAGCCGCTAGCCAAGGACACACATCTCACACCTCCTTTCCTCCTCCAATCTGAATTTAGAGAGAGATTCTCAGGGAGCTCGGTCTGCTTGCACTGCCCACTGTGGACACACTTTCCCGCTCATCCTCAGGGTTCTTCTGGCCGGTCTGATAACCCAGTAGAAACGAGACAGGTCAGCAAGAGAAACTATTTAATGAACTCGCACCGATGAGAGAGTCCGGCACTCCACATGCAGGACAGGTAAAGAGACAAGAGACGGAACGTGGGGACAGAGATGTCCTGAGCGATGGATGAGCTAAGGTGCCCCGGGGGCCTCAAGAGCCTTTGTGGAATGCTGAGAGCTGGTGTCGGGCGAGTCCGGTTGCCCCGACCCAGAGGTCATGGCTCATGGTCTCTTGTTATGGCCCAGACCCCTAATTCTTCTCATCCTGGGTGGGTAGAGGGCAGAATTTTCTCTTCAGCCAAAATATAAAAATGTCGTGCACACGGCAGAAGCACATCTTGGGGTGACTCGTTCTCAACTCCCACCCCTTCACCTCTTAAATTGCTAACATAAAATGGGTAAGCTGATGTGTCCAGGCTACTGCTTACAGATGGGATAAATGAAGGTTCCCTGCGTGCAGAGCCAAAGCGTTCTCTTCATAACGCACGCGGACAAAGCCCTGAAGGTGACTATTTGTCCTTGGCAAGGGAACCTTGGAGCCACAGTAGTTAGTTCTTTCAAAAATGACCTAGTGTTGCCTTTACTCTTTAGTATATGAGTGTGGGACCCCCACCCCCAAACCGAATGAATTTGTAAAAAATTGTGTTCTATTCTTACACGTTTGAATTTGAGTCACCTTCATAGCACTCTCCGTTTGGGGCACTACACCTATTGGTACACACGGTTTCCACGGCTCAACACAGTTTCTGAACGCCTCGACTTGCGTGCCCTGTGGTCGTCCTGTGGTGTTTTTGTGTCACCTCTTCCACTTGGGCAAAGTGTTTCCCTTTGAGGGCTTTTCTCGTCCAGGGAAACAGAGAGCCACGTGGGGCGATCCTGGGTGAATAGGGAGGGTGGGGCACGGGGCCATGCTGTTTTCGGTGCGTTGTCACACCACACGTCGTTCGTGTAAATCGCCCATCACACCACGCCAGCCGGTGCCTGGGTGCGGGCGGGTTCCTGGAACGCTCACCTCGCGGGGGAGCCTGCGCTGCCAGGGTCCCCCCTCATGAAGTTACTCACTTTGCAAAACTGACAACACACGGGCAGCAAACTATGGCTCTTCAGATTGAGAAGTTTGTTTTCTACGTAGTCAGGACCTGGTTAAAACAAACATCTCCTCCGGGAGAACAGAATGTCCCACATGGAGCGGAACCTGCCGGAGAACTGTCCTTGACCAAGTGCAACAAGCAAACTCTGCTTCTCCGTCACATTACTTTTGATACTTAAATTTATTCCAATTTTATTCCACTTGGCCACATACCATGTCTGCTTTCTCAAGATTTCCCTTCACAAACCTTCTACACCTTCCCACTTTCTCCTGTTTTCCTCTTTTCTGTTCTGAAACCACCAGCCTGGTGTCAGGACAAAGGTAGTCTTTTTCCTCAAAAATTCGTCCCCATATCTCATACCTTTGTTTACACTGAAACATCCTGGTTTCCTTGTATACGAGGCTATTTCCCTACTGTTACTCATTTCTGTAGCTTTAATTCCACCTGAGAACGCTCATCCTTTCCTTGAGTGGGACTGACCCCAATCTCCTGTAAGCCTGGCCACCGGTTCTGTCACCAGAATGGTCCCAGATCTTGTGCAAGAATGCCTGCCTGTCCTGCACGGAGCCGCCCGGCTCTGACGTGGGCTCCGTGCGGACACGGCGCGGCTCTCACCCCACGTCTGACCACGGTGTGGAAAGGGCCCAGCTCCTGCTCTTGGGGCGGGGGGCACTCTGACATCAGGCCCTCGCCCCTGCCGGAGCAGGATAGCTGGGGAACGTGAGCTCCTGACTCCCCACCCAGGCCTATGAAGCTGACCTCCTGCTCACGGTCAGCAGTGACCACCAAGGCGTGGAGAAGTCCTTCTCAGACACGTTTTCCACTTGGTGTGACAGACTAGTATCCATCAGTTGGGAATGCCTGTGTGACCCTGAGGGTCATTTCCAGCCCAGAGAGCAAGACCACATCCCCACAACAGCAACTGCAATGTGTCACATGTACATTCAATCATGACTCCCTTATCAAAAAAAAAAGAGGCAGCATATGAATACGTAGCAGTAACAACTCAGCAGTTTTGAGAACGCGCACTATCCAAACACAGGAGGGGATGAGGCAGGATAACCAAAAGACAAAACCCACGCTACGTTCAAGGTTTCCCTGGAAGATAAAGAAAACACACATTTAAAAAGATCGGACACTTCATTTTTAATCAGTCAAAAAAGAAACGTGTTCTGGACAATGTCAGATTGCACACACAATAAAGCTATAGTGTTACACATTAAATATAATTACTATCTACACATATGCAAAAATATAAAGTTCTATTTCATACAATAAAACCCTTTATCGAAACCGTTTTAAAATTAAGCAGAACTTCTCAACGTGTGTGTGAGGTACAAGTCCTTCTAAATAGGTTCCTTTAAAGGTGTTAAAACAAAATGCTACAACTAAAAACACTGTCCTTCGGTCAGTTCCCAAATGAAATCTACTTAAACAAGCAAACAAAAGTGGAAAGCTCAGTCACCTATTCCTTTAATATTGTTCAGGCATCTCTAAAAATACTCCATTTTTTTCAAGTACAGAAATCGAACTCAAAATATTCCACAGAACAGTACTAAACAGATGGACTATTTAGGAAAAACGTGGTTAGCATATGGCACAATACCGTTTTATTTTGTTAATGTTTTGAAATAAATACCATTTGTTTTCTTTTTCTCCTAAAAGGCCAAAATTTTTAAGATACGTCTGACTGTGTAAGACCTCAGAGTGGAAAATAACACCCATGTTTTATCACAAAAGCAGAGCTGGTAACAGATTACAAAAGGAGCCAGGATTCTGCTCAGATGCGCCGGGCTCACAGCTCGTCGTGATAGAAGAACTCGTCGTGAAGCTGTCTGCCGTAATCTGTGGCCTCGCTGGTAAGAAACAAGTCCTGGTTCTCTAGGACCTCTGCTTCCGAGAGCTTCCTGTCACTGTTCACGTCCATCTCATCAATGAGATGAAGAGCCTTTAAAAGAAAACAACCAGGTGTCCAGCACAGTAACTGTTTTCAGCCCGCTGTCACGTTACCGTGACATTGGTCCCAAGCACTCAGCTATGCAGAGCAGTCGCCGCTGTCTGATCGGGAAATGTCACACGCTGCAACCAGCCTGGCTACGGCTTCTCTGTCTCCTTTCTTAACCTCTGCTGCGTCCTGCCTCCTTCCGACTCACATCCAGTGCCGGGTATCGGAAAAGTTAAAAAATTCACGTAACCCATTTTGAGCTCCTATACGTAAATACAAACTTTCATTATTCTTTCCACTGCACTATAAAGCTACATGATACAATTTTAGTTTCCTATCTCTGACAATCTGAAACGGGTCGTAGATTTACATCAAGCAAAAGCAACGCACTGACCCGCACTAACTCCCTCCCTCACTGCTTTGGCTTCACACGGTGCACGTCCTTTCCCATCGGCGTCTGCAGGGTGGAGAAGTCACGCTGTGACACTCACCTCTTCTTGTGCAATGCCCTGATTATTGGGTACTACCCAGGATAACAGCTCTTGGGGATCAAGCCTGCCATCGCTGTCCTTGTCATAATCATTCAGGAATCTATCTTTCTCAACAAGGATCCACTCTGGATCTTCACTGGCTGCTTAATATAAAAAGCACAAAACAAAACACACACAAAATACACACACACAAGGATATGACACGTATCCGACACGGAGCCTGGTACAGCCCCACAATAAATAAGGGATGGCATTTAAACTCACTCCATAAAAGGTGCCCAAAGAAACAAGTACTTAACTGAAAAGTGCTCACCTAAGTACAAACTACATAGTAATTTTCAAAGGTGGCACACAGGTCTAACCAACTCAAAGTTCTTAAATTACTGCATACCATCACAGACCAGTGATTTTGTCAACTGCCGTGACTTGTTCTGGACACGTACTTCCTCCAGATGGGAGCTGGGTCATGTGTTTATGTGACTACACAAAGCTTCCCATGTGCTGACAAGGCAGTGCCACGTGTGATCTTAAAGTGGCATTCACAGTAAGGGGTGCTTGTAAGCAACAATTCCCCCCAAAGACAGCTGCTTATAGAACGGGCTGCTCGTATTAGACTCCTCCAACGTCAGACACGTGGTCCCTGTCCCCAGTCTGCACCGATGTTTAGTTTTTTATGTTTCTTTCTCTTTTAGGTTCTACATGCAAAGATACAATTTCTTGAAAATTATCAGCCTTCACTTCCTCCCTCCTTTGATTTCATGATTCCGTTCTATTTTTTTGGAATGTCAGACATGCTTAAAGGTTGCGTGGGGCCATTCGCAGGTTAGCGGGAAGGCCGTCCGCTTTGAACTTGGCAGAACAGGCAAAAATCAGCATGTTCCCTGTCCCTCCCCACGCAGGCCTTCCGGCTGCTTCCGCTCAGTCCACGCCCCCCTCCCACACCCCAGGTACTTACCTGGGTCCCTCCTGTAGTCACCAAGAAATTCTTCCAAACTAACAAATCCATCACCGTTTTTGTCATGCTCTTCTAAAGCCTCTTGAATAACAAATTCCTATCACGTTCATTAAAAAAAAAAAAATTACTAACAAATTTTTAATAACAAAAATTTCAGTCCTACCGCCATCTAAATCAGTAGGCACGGTCATTCTGACTGTCTGTGCTTGCAACAGTCTTTCTAAACATTGGGACTTAGCAGCAGGAATAAACCCCAAATGTGAAGGTTCTGCTGCTAAGAACTGCACTGCGCCCTCCTGCACAACCCTGGCCCCGAACTTGCTCCTGTTGACTGCACTGCCCCCCTCCCCCTCCAGGACACTTACTACCCGTGTCTTCAGCGTGGCTGTCCCCCCCAGAAGGGGCCCGGGTCCAAGATGTCTGGGGCAGAGCCGTCTTCTGATTCCAGATGCAGAACGTGTCTGGCCCCGTCAAACCGCCAGCTGCCTGCTTCCCCTCCCACCCAATGTACCCCCACGTCTGTTCCTCACTCGCACCAACCTGTACAGTTCCCGAGCCCACAGGTCACACCTAGTTACACTGGGGCCGTGACCACCTGTGTAATGCCGGCTGCCCCAGCATGTCCCCCGTACCCTTCTCATGCCAGTGCCCACCCAGGACGAGATGCCCACCACTTTCTCCTTTGTTCCAGAGTCTTAGAGTCTTAAAAGGGACACGAAAATGTAAGCCTAGTCCTCACCATTTCCTCTTTGCCATGTCAGTGGGCTCTCACTTCAGCTTGGTCTGCCTGTGCCTCAGTTTCCCTATGACACACCCCTACAGTGTTTTTTGAAACCTCCACTTTGTTTCTGACCAAAACTCGCTCCAACACTCTCAGCAGAGACCCTCTCGTTCCCAGACGTGGTACAGTTCTTCTGAAACGCCTCGTTTACCGGCACCGCACCTCACCTCTCACCACCTCTATTTCTATGCCCGTTCCTCTCGTCCTTGTCTTTGATCTCAGGAGTTAAACCTTCTCTAGGCCAGAGCCCGCAGGGTCCTAGACCCTGGGCTTCCCTCCCCCAGGCACTCTCTCACCCTGACCCCTGGCCTCGCCCAGTGAATCAGTGCCTCCTCCATCAGCTCCGTCTGTGCCTTTAAGAACATTCAAGTCCCCAGGAGTTGGCACCACTGCTGAACTGCCATCTTGGTTCCTAGTCTTCCTGGCCTCACCCCTCACAGGTCACAGCTACTGTCCCCATTTCGTCACTACATGCTGCTCTGCAGTGTGGATTGCAGCATCAAAATCGTAGCAAAAAGTCTCGACAGTCCAGTGTAGCCAGGTCCACGGGCTTCACCCACAGCTGTGAGGTAACACTGAAGTGCAAGTTGTTGGTTTCCTGAGTCAAATATTACAGATTTTCTCTGTAGAGGTCAGGGAACCTTAATGTGGAGGTCCCAAGGCTGGTCTTAGAGGGCGGGTCTTTGGTGTGTATGAACAGGTAATTTTTCTGGGACAGAGTCCGTACTTTGCATAGATTTAAAGGAGTCTGTGATCTAATGAAAGAATCACTGCTCAGAATGATTATTTTGGGACAGGAGACATATTTCATTAATGTTGCCAAGCTTAAGCTAATTTCTGGAACTACGGGAATGAAAATATCTTTAAATTCTGCCTTTTGATCCAATGTAGAATCACTTGGTCCGCCTTGTATCCTTGCCTCTTTCTGTGTCACATACACCCTTCCAGGGAAGATGGGCCACGGAAGCAAGCAAGGTCAAGAGCAATTCCTGAAGCTGCTCCGAGCGAGACGTCTTCTGTGCTGCCATCAGCTCCGACTCGGCGCCAAGCCCGTCATCACCCTGCTCTTCCCCCACTGCTCAGTCTGTCAGCATTCTTGCTTGTCCCTGCAAAACGCCGATCCAGCCCATTTCTTTCCATCGCCACCCTGTCTTCCAGACTGAAACCCCTAATGCCTAAAGTCCATCACTGCTTCCACTGGACATGCCCATCTCAATCTTCAACTGCTCCTCCTCCCCAGGGAAACGAGGTCCAGAATCTCGTCGCCCGATAGGGCTCAGCTAGCCTGGCTCAACTTCATTTTGGCACTTAATCAGATTGTGTCCAGCACGCTTCATAAACTAGGCCAAGTATTCTGTGCTGAGTGAGAAGCCAGAAGCCTCCCAACGGCAAAGGGCAGGGCACCGGTGGTGCCGTCTTGCCGCGGAGCCATGGAGAAGAGCGTATCTGCAGCCTTGCCATCGAGGCAGCCGCATCTGACCACGGCCCCCCGCGCAGAAAGGCCCCCCGCGCAGAAAGCGCGTCTGCCTCCCCTCCGCCTCCTGAAAGGTCCAGGGCACAAAGCCTCACAGCTGGAGGCTGATGCCAGCAGCGTCCGAGAATCTTGACAAGTCATAGCTGGCACAGCAGTGTCTGCTGAGTTAAACCTGGAATGCAACAGGCTGGTGAAATACCACGGGGACGCGAGGGCTCTTTGTGCCCGAGGTCGCAAACACATCACTGGGCACCTGCACCTGCCCCTGTCCCCCAGGAAAAGAAACCCAAGCCTGACCAACGCTTTCCCAAGGATGATGTAAAGTATTATCGTGACAAATGACCGGAGAAAGCTACAGAAGGACAAAGGGCCCTGAAGGTGAGGCGGCTGTGGAAGATGAGGGACACGGCTGCTCACACGTGCTGCAGGATTTACAGCCACCTCAGTCCTCTCAGTCCCCCCAGGACCCCGCCTTCCCGCTGGTCTCAAATGGGGACGATGTCGGACCTTTCTGTCTCTTCATTTAAATAACTCAGTAAAAACACATTTTAGAGTTTGGGTCACTTAATAATTCTCTTACCGTCATATAATCCACTTCTTCAGGATGCTCAAAAGCAATAAATTCTTCAAGATTCAAACCAGGATCTGAACCCTGGTCAGCTTTTTCAAATCGCTTCTTGTCCTTTAAATGAAGCTTTTAAAAGTAAATATTGAACATGTTTAAAGGTCTCATCCATAATACATCGTCATAAAAATACTTTGAAAACCACAAACTGTGAAATCTAAGGTACATTTTCATACACTACCTGACTTTACCTTCACATCCCGCCTCTGAAGGCTGTTTGGGCAAGTAACACACCCTGGAAGCAGGACAGAAACAGGCTCCCGAGTCAGAGAGACTCACGTCTGAATTCCAGCAATGCTCCACACTCCCAGCTGTGTTACCTAAGGCAAACTGCTTAACCTCCCTGGTTCCCTCAACGACAAAACTGGATTAATTTAACAGCAAAAGCAACACCATCAAACTAAAAAGCCTCCGCAGAGCAAATGAATCCACCAACAAAAGGAAAGGCAACCTAACGCATGGGAGAAAATACTTCCCAATCAGGTAAGGGGCTAATATCTAAACTGTATAAAGAACTCGTACAACGAAATAAAACAAAAAAGTCAATCTGAATAAAAAATGGGCAGAGGATCTAAATAGATGATTTTTCCAAAGAAGATATTCAGATGGCCAACAGATACATGAAAAGATGCTCAAAATCATTACTCATCAGGGAAATGCAAACCCAAACTATCGGGTGGTATCACCTCACACCTGTTAGAATGACTGTTATTGAGAAAAAATGCTGGTGAGGATGCCGAGAAGGGGAGAAGAGGGGGCCCTCGTGCACTGCCGGGGGGTCATACTTTGATGCAGCCACGGCAGAACACAATAGGGAGGTCCCTCAAAAACTTAGTATGATTCATCAATTCCACTTATGAGTATTTATGCAAAGAAAACAAAAAAATAACTCCAAAAGATAGGTGCACCCTCATGTTCACCACCACATTAGTCACGAGCCAAGATACACAAATGACCTACAAGTGGTTGAATGAATACAGAAGTATGGTATGTGTGGACAATGGATTATTATTCAGCCAAAAAGAAAAAAAAAAAAGAGAAAGAAATCTTGCCATTTATGACAACATGCATGGACCTCAAGGCCATTAAGCTAGTGAAGGAAGTCAGAAAGGCAAACACTATACGGTCTTTCTTGTAGGTGCACCCTGAGAAAACACCACCCAAGCCAAAAACCAAACAAGTGGACACAGACAACAGACTGGTAGCTGCCAGAGGTGAGAGCTGGGAGAAAACAGCTGAACTGCTTGTTTGGTTTTTTTAAATTAAATTGAATGATTTATAATTAAAATAATAAAATCTCTATTAAGCAATAAATAGAGAATCCCCATCAAGCACTTAGTAAAACTTGAGTATTCGATATTTAACAAATGTTGTAAGTTGCCAATGATAGACCTGTAATTAAATGATCTGTTGAAAGGATGTCAGTAATGTAGCTGATACTCATTGAACTCGAATCCCTTCTGTTTTTTTCTACCATACTATATACACTGTCTTCTTTAACAATTCATCTCAGTATTTTTGGAATTCCAAAAAAGCAATAAACTTAGACTATGCATTAATTCTTGCTACGCCATTTTAAAATTCTTTCTGGTCTTCAAATGACTTTTCAAAAACATAAGAGGGTTTCTGGTCAAAATGGTGGAGTAGATATTGTTAAAAATAAAATTGTAAAAAAGAATATACAAGCAGATTTGAGAAAAATAGCCCTTTTTTGAGAATAATTCCGAAATAGGCCGATTTTTGAGATTAAATCAACACATCTGTGTCTACTTTCTCATATCCATGTTCCTCTTTTTCTTTTTAAGTATGTTCAAGTAGTAAATCAATTAGCCCCTATTAAGCACAAGGTTGCTTCTAATCAATTTCTCAAAAATAATTCTGTAATGAAAAGCCTTGGAAGTGAATAGTGCTATACTGCTAATTCTGCATAAATTCTGAGAATTTCTGGAAATAACTTTCATTTCTATAAAGTGACATGTATTAAACTGCACTTTATGTAACAATTTCAACACATTTAGAAGCTTATAATTCACGTGTTTCACTGTGGAAAAGAAATGCTCCTCTCAGGGAGGACTCATCGGCAGGAGGCTCCCTCCTCCTCCCCAAGAATTCCTCCTTTAAACATTCAGACTCCACTGCCAGTCAGTCAGTTATACTCACCCAGTTCAGACAGAAAAAAAGAAAACATGTTTCCAAATAGCTGCTAACTTAATGTTTCATAATTTTAAATAACTAGACCAAATAATTCACATTTTATGTTCAGGTTTAACATGGGGAAAAACTGACAAGCACTTGATGTACTCTGTCAAGTTCCTTTTGAATTAACTACTATTCAGAGTGCTAAGTGCTTAGATTTCCTTATGAAAGAACCCTCCAACCCTCCAACGTTCCTTTTGAATTAACTACTATTCAGAGTGCTAAGTGCTTAGATTTCCTTATGAAAGAACCCTCCAACCCTCCAACGTCCATGTCTCAGCAGAGGGAGCTGAGCTTGGCCAAATCTGCCTAGGAAGAAAGGATCTCTTTCAACAAACAGATTTCTTTTTAAGGAAAGTAGTTTTCTGGTTAATACTTCTCAAATTTTAAAAATAAACTGAAATAATATGATTTTTGAAAGCGGTTTTATTCATGTCATTTGAAGAACACAATTTAAGAGCAACTCATTTCTAATGATACAGCTGCGAAAAACAAGGATAATGTAGGTCGTCCAAAAATCAGAGTACTAAATATGGCTACAAAGGAAACAAACCACCCAAATGACCACTGAGTGGAGCAGGTGATTGCCTAGAGAACACGGCAGTCCAGTCTGACTCAGGCCATGGGCCCAGGCAGCAGGACGACACAGTGACATGCAACGATCGTAAGGGACAGCTTGTGTACGTGCAGGTACTCACCTGCCTGAACGACTCCTCTTCTGCGTCGTCCAGAGCTGTGTTCTCATCAAAGTCGATCACACGGTCATACATCTGAATGTTGTACTCATCCCATGACACAGCACCGTCACTGTTTTTATCATATTCCACAAACTGCTGTTTTGCTTCTTGCATAGCATAATGTTTAAAAGACATTTGAATCCATGAACTGAGTTCACCTATGAGAATTTCCCAGAACATAATAAATATAGCAGTAATTCTCATACCTAAGAGTGAGGATTTCTAAACCTCCTCTAAAAGACCAACCAACCAACCAACAAAATTCAGTGTTAGTAAAATGAGAACTGACTTAGTTGTATTCATAGAAATGGGAGTAGGAGGGAAGAAGAACTGTTTCAAGTCTAATATAGTATGTGCTCCGAAGAGAGTGCAGAGTTCGTGCACGTTCTGTTCACCGAGCAACTCTAAATGCCTGTGAAGCCCCTGGCTCCGTGAGTATTTATTGAATGAATTACCAACTGGCCAAAAGAGCACCTGACTTGTTTTAGTGTTACATGTCCGTAAAACTGCAGATAACCTTTGCTGTCACCGTTCTCTCAGGAAGCACAAATCTTTGGATGACTACCTACTTATTTTAATGTTTTTCATTTATGAAAGTAATAGGAAATTTTCCTTAAAATTAAATTTTATATTGAGATGAATCAAAACTCTACTAAGAAATAGCAGATGGTAAGTAAAAACGGCCTACACTGTGAAAAGGAATTCGTGTCACTGAGGTTTCAGAAACACTGTCACAGCATATTCCCTTTAAACATGACATAAAACATCTGGAGGAAACTGTAACACGGTTTGGGGTAGCAGTTACGATTTGTGACCTTCTAACAGTTGTCTATCTTAACTTGAAGACATGGGTGGGGGGAAGTTCCTAAATCTCAAATGTTCATTTTCACATCAATTTTTAAAAATCTATTCAGGGATGTTTACTGCATTATAGATAAGGGTGGGGGGAAGAATGTGAATATCTGCATGGGCAGTAGGATGCATCACTAACCCTCGACTGCTTTGCGGGAGGTCAGAAGGACAGAAAAGACTTTTTGTCTCTCTGGAAATTCTAAATCGGGAGAATAATTATAGTAGCCATGTATTTAAACAATTACTATATAACAGGTCTGCTACATACTGTCTCCCATCTTCAAACCAAGGTGGTTATAGTCACTATTTTAGTTTAGAACTCTGAGATTTGGAACTGAGGACTCATAAAAAGCAGCAGAGTCCACATTCAAAACCACCTTTGGCTCCAAAGCCCAAACTCCTTCCACTGACCTTCGCTGTCTCTCAAGAACCTAAGTCCAGCCCTGACCTTGAAAGTACAAATCAGCAACATTCTCTCGGGGTCCTCAGGAATGAGCTTTCTAGTTTTATTTAAGACTCATCACGGCATGACCGAGTACAGAATGGAGAAATGTGGGTTCACACTTCGGCTTTGCTATCAGGGCACATTTACCCTCTCAAGTTTTTGTTTTCTGGTCTGTCAAATGAACATTTAGACTAAGTTCCTTTTTAACTTTTAATTTAAAAGTTTACTATGAAATATTTGATCGTATGTGGGCCCTTACCATAAAGTCTTCCAAACCAGCTTGTTCTGTGTGCTTCTCAGGTAACGGAATAACCATTCTCATTGCATATTGGCGTCTAAGGTTTTCTGGTTCAAGTAGAAAGAACCAAAACCTTAATATTCCTGAGGGCGCCAACGTGGATACTTTATTCACAACACAGATTTAGCAGTTTGTGATTCTCTCTCCAGCAACTTCATTCCTCAGATGCTGAGCCCCACTTAAGTAAGAGTTATGGCAAAGTAGCCCCTGAATTTTTGAGGATCAACTTCACAAGTTGATAGGGTTCATCACTTAAATTAAGCAACGAAAGGCAGATACAGCAATTTATTACGAATAGTCTCATAATCTGTAAATTTCATTCCTTACATAGAGAACCTATGTAAGAACGCTCAGATTTTTTTTTAAGTGACGGATATTAAAAACTTAAGAGTTGAGTTGGGTTCTAGTCCTGGTTCTGCTCCTCGTTGGAGAAAGGCTCTAGCTCTCTGGGCTTCAGTTTCTTCCTCTCTACAAAGAGACAAGATGGCTCTGAGACCTGACCAGCTGCAGTAATTTGTGACAAACAACTCACATGCAACAGGTCTTTTTCTACTTGCTTATAAAAAGCTAATTCTTGTAATTCTAAAGAAGCCTATCTCAAACGAGCAATGAATCACTGAGTGCCCTAAGAAGGTTCCTGGAACATTTCTCTTAAAATGGACCGCATTGTTGACACTGATAAAAGCGAACGAGGAATGGGGTGTGTGCTCAGGGTATGGCTCGCACAGACAAGTAGGGTCGGTGATGTTTACAAATTACTGAATAAAGCACCGAGTTTTACTTGGCATCCTACGTCTCAAGATTTTTCCAGGTGTGAAGCGCACTACACCCTCTCACAGTATCCAACCCGCCCAAACAGCCTCCCCCGTTTAAGTGTGTGTCTGCCTCCTACAAAGGGACTTCTCCACTGTCAGTCGTGTGGGTCGTCCTTACTTTCGGTGAGAAAGCCATCTGAGTCCAAGTCAATCTTCTTTATGATTGACTTCAGTCTTTTGTGTTGCTCTTCGGGGGTGAGTTTAACGTATTCATCGACTTCTTCCTTTGGAGGAAGCAACACACAGAGGGTCAAGCGTTAATTGCTACCAGTGGGGCAAAATGGAGGAGAAAAACAGGGCTACCAGAAGCCTCCCTGGCCTAGGGGTTTGGGGGTGACCCACACCCGCTCTCCGAGGCCCCCACCCCTGCACTCCCCAAGTGACCCGGCACCCGATCGCGCGGTTGGAGAGGATCCGGCTTCTGGGCGGCCCTTGGGCGGGGAAGCCCCGGGGTTCCCCGGTGGTCGGGCCGCTCCGACCCCGCCCGGCGCCCCCTTTTGTCCCGGGACAAAGCCCGCGGCGTCGCGGGGCCAGGCCGCTCTCCCAGCCCCGGCGCGGCCGCCTCACCTGGCCGCCCAGCAGCGCCTCGCGGTCGTAGTCGGCGCGGTGCTCGCCCTGCGCGAAGTGCAGCTCCTCCGCGTCCCCGGCGCCGGCCGCCGCGGCGCACAGCAGCAGCAGCCCCAGCGTCGCGGGACTCGGGCCCAGCCGCATCGCGCCGGCTGCCACGGTCACAGGGCGAGGCGGGCGGGCGGGCGAGCAGGCAGCGGCGGCGGCGGCGGCGGCGCGACGTACGTTGGCGGCACGCAGCGCAGAGGGGCCCGCGACCGGGGGCCGAGCAACGGCTGCGCTCGGCGATGCGCGGGGCCGTGCCTATATGGCCCCGGTGGGGGGCGGGCCCAGCTCGCGAGGCCGATTGGGCCGCAGGGCGTAGGGGGCAGGCCGCGCGGTACCGGGAGCGGGCACGGCAAGACGGTGGCGCGCCGGCTCGGGCCTATATGGCCCCGGTGGAGGGGCGGGGCCCTGGCCGCGCCGCTGATTGGGCCGCACAGCGCAGGGGGCGGGCCGCACGGTACCGGGAGCGGGCACGGCAAGACGGTGGCGCTCAGGCTTGGGCCTATATGGCCCCGGAGGAGGGGCGGGACCCGGGCCGCGCGGCGCAGGGCGCGGGCCGCGCGGCGCAGGGGGCGGTGCGTGGCGGGAAGGGGAGCGCCGCCGGCGCCACAGCGCTCTCAGAAAGGCACGCCCCCGCCTCCTCGTCCCCGCTGCGCCTGCCCAGCGACCTTGTTCCCTCCGTGCGCCTGTCCCCGCGTCCCTCGTTGAGGAAGCCGTGCGATTCGGGTGAGCACAGTGCGGTACCTGCACAGACCTGCCTCAGGGAGCCAGCCGACAGCCTCCACTTCCCCGTCCTGCCTCCCCGGACCCGGAGTAACGACCCGGCGAGAGTTCTGCATCGGAGGCTCGGATCCGCGTCCCGCCCAAGCCGTTTGGCCCTTGCACGCCCGTTTGCTCACCTAAGTGGGCGTGGTGATAAGACCGCCGTGGAGAGTCGTTGTGCACACTGAGTATTACCACGCGTTTGCACGAGGAGCTGGCACGTCTGGTCAAGCGTTCAGGGACTGCCAGCTTACGTCCCGCGGGTAGGGAAACAAAAGGTGATCGCACAGAAGAAATAGCTCCTTTAGCAAGCCCCTGGGAGAACCTTGACCCAGAGCGTGTTTTCCCTGCCCTTGAACTTCACACGGATGGCGTTATACAGCCTTTAAAACTGTGGGTCCTGTTTCCCTCTGCCCTGCTGAGAAGCAGTATGGAGCCATGAACGAATGCAGACGCATCGAGTTTGGATCGTCCGTCTCCATAGCTCACCTGTTAGATAACTCTGAACAAGTAATCATTTCTTTAAACGCTGTATTAAAATAAAGAAAGTGGAATAATAAAAACCTTTTTGTGTGAGGAGTAAATACTCTATGTAAGACCTCTGACCCACGGAAGAGGCTCAAAACATTTTGCTTTTCTATTTTTCCCCCTAGAAAAGTCCTACTCAACCTTGCCACCAAAAGGGTCGATCTCTTAGATCTGTGTGTCTAGTTGTTGTGAACTAGGGACTGCTGAGGTCAGGAACTGTGATTTCACTTGTTTGGTGCCTCTCCTAATAAGAGGAACTCATTAAATTTTTGTGGAATGAATGAATTCTCCTATACCGGTATTCTTTTAGAAATGTGTCAATAGAGTAGCTTTGAAATTATTGAAAGAGGAAATTTATACATTTCTTTTTGAGTTCGGTAAACTGTGTTACGTTGAATAGTGCCTTTAAAAACAAAGCAGTCCGCACTTAACATACGGTGTGGACACTTTTATTAGAGGCTGATTTCCACAAGACACAGGGCCATACTATAGAGTGGTGAATGGAAAAACAAATTTAGATTGAATGATCACACAATTGGAGGGATGTTGTTGGTGGTTTAACCTTCTATTAATCTTTTGAGGAGAGAAGATGTGAAAATCCCAGGGGTATAGTGGAGTCTGATAAAGAAGAACTGGGACTTTAAGAAAGCTGATCAGGCTGGGTGGTCTGTGGGCAGAGCCGAGCCCCTGGAACTCCATGGTCCCAACTGGCTTTTGTCTAAGATCCCCTTGGGGATAAAGATATTTCTACAGAAATTAGCTGGTTCGGCTCAGAGAGAAAAATGCCACCCAGCTCAGGGTGGGTTGTTTTCCTGGAACTGGCTTCTCAGCCTGCAGTCTGATTCGCCGACCTGACTGCTCTAGAGTGAGGCGGGCTGAAGACCTGCAGGTTACTTGAGCTGTGGATTTATTTTGGACCCAGCAGTAGTAAAAATGGGATCTTATTTATCCACGTTGGGGACTGTCCCTCCACCAGGAATGCAGGCTGAATACATGCGTAAAAGCCACGGGGAATCTTCATGTGCATGTCTTACAAAATGGGCAGATCTGACTCAAAAGTAATTTAGAAAATCAGTGGCCAACATGGAGAACTTTGGAGATTCCCAAACTTAATTTTCTTGAAACTGAATTAAACAATAGTAGCGCTAAAGGCTGTGTGGAACGCCTTTCTTGAATGGTTTATCAAGGTTTCCTTACTTCCAATGGAGATCAAATGAAAAAGGGTCCTATGTTCAGGAATTATTGGATGTTATACTTTTACCTGAAGCTTTAGCTCTTACTAAGATCCCAGGACATTCTGAACTTGATTCCCTGGAAGCTAAAGGACATCACCTTGCTGACCTTTCTGCTAAAAATGCTGCCCTTGAAAGTTTCAAAGAAATGCTTTCTCCGTTGGTATCCTACAAAAACTGGCCAGCGATGCCCAGCAATTGGCTTCGAAGGACGCAAAGCAAGACTGGAATTCTAACAACTGCTGGTTTTTGTAAGAGAAGAAAAGCTCTGGTTTGGGCCAAGTAACACCCAATCCTACTAGAAACTCCAAAATTTCCACTTGTAATTACTGGACATGCATAGAACCATTGGTCCACCGACAGCACTCACACACACACACACACACACACACCGACCAAAACTACACACAGTCTGGTGACCTGAAACCAAAGCTGTCAAGAAGAAAAAAACAAGTGACCTCTAAAAGGAGAGCAACGTATTGCCAAAGTGCCTGAGTCAGACCTGCACACCTCTTTTCCTTTCCATTAACTCTTATTTCATTTTCTTTATTCCTTGGGAGGAACGTGCTGTTGTTTGCATTTCCTAAGCTATTGTGAAAAATGGGGGTGGGGGGAATCTCTGGTATTTAACTGGCTGTTGGAACTGCCATCAGACACTTTGATCGTCTTTGTTATTTAGGGGCTGGAGCTCCTGGTTTAAATCTGTCGTGGAGAGAAGGTGGTTATGTTGTTCTAATTTTGTTTTCAAAAATTCTCACATTACTAAGCTCTGTACCTGCTTGCCTGTTAACCCTGGACACGAGCTGTTTCCGATCCATAAACTTTCCCTTTGATGTGAGACATGACAGCCGGAAGAGAGGTCCTTCCTGACATCGAGGGGCAAAAAGATGAAGACCGAAGATGTGTCTGTTGATCGGCGAAGCTTCTGAAGAAAGATCGTGATCAAAAGTGAGGGATGATAAAGAGGGACTGGGGCTTTAAGAACTCTGATCCAACGGGAGGTGTGTGGGCGGAGCTGAGCTCCTAGAACTCTGTGGCCCTAAGTTTCTGTTTGTAACTTCCTGCATCTCTAATGTCTCTGTAGCCTCCGTCTTGGAACCAGGCCCCTAGCATGCACGTTTGGAGGCCCTCGGCACCTTTTCTGTTTTCATTTGCCTGAATAAATCTTTTTGGTGACAGATTACCGAGTCGATGTTATTATCCGTCGACAAGCCTTAGACAAGTAACAGGAAATACATAGGTGGGTGAGTGTGTTATAATACCTAGAAAGTACTTTCATTTCTGAGGAGTATCCACATGTCTCTTAAGCAGTTGTGAAGTCATAATGACCTATTAGAAGAAAATCCAAGAAATTCAATGTAACTGTTTCTTATCAAATGAGATTTCCATAAATGTAACATGGGTCTGTCCCAGTGAGCAAATGTAATGACAGCTCCACCCTCTAATAGAAGGCAGTTCTCTACAATGCGCAATTCACGCCGTAGGCTAGTTACCCCCATCTCTGGCCCTAAGGCAGCCAAGGTGGACAAACACTCGTCAGGGTGCCTTTTCTGACTTGCTCCCTCTGTCCTTAGAATGACCGCACATCTTGGTTGGCGTGGCATGATTATTTACCACCTCCCTTTTCATGCTCAAAAGTATCCCAGAATGGACCTCCCACTTAAAACTGTCCCGCCCCTGCCCAGGGCCCCTCTCCAAGTTCTGGGCTTTCTGAAGCCTCAGAATCCTTTCCCACAGGCTTTGCCCCAGGTTCTCAGCAACAGGTCCTTGATGTCTTAGTCAAACACAGTAGCCGTAAACGTGAAGACAACAAACAAGGAAGGGATGAAACTTGGCTAAAGGCCCGGAGAGAAGGAGCTAAATGAGTGAGGCTGTGGAAGTGGGTCTTTTGGTGTCACTACGCCAGCTCTGAAGGCACTGAGAGGAACTCCAGAACTGATACGAGGAGAGTGACTTCTTTGAACGATAACACCTCCTGAAAGGTAGACGTTTGGGAGATTTGTAGGAGGAAAACTCAGGCTTTACTTTATTGCTTTTATCATCACACCATACAGTCAAGCCTTCCATGTTTTTAGCTACAGCCGACAAGGAGAAAGCTGTCATTGCAACTCCGTCGCAAGGTGGTGTTCAGGGACTTGTGAGTGATTTGGGCTCCAGTTTTTTTGGATTTTGGATCAAACTCGGTGGGCTCTTGAGGTTGGTTTCTGTGTTGCTTTTTTGTTGTTGTTGGTTGTATTTTTTAAAGAAAGGTTTATAGTACTGTGTAGAACAAAGGAGTTACACAAGCCCTGCATGATGCTTCCTTTATTTTTTTTAAGAAAAATTGGTATTTACAAATAAGCAAAAAGAAAAAACACATTATTATAAATAACTGCTATTAACATTGCTGTTTAACGTACCAGAGTTTTCTGCATGCATTCTATATACTTTTTGAGACAGACCTGTCTTATGCAAACATAGGATTCAAAGGAAGCTGCTTCCTTCAATCAAATAGCTAAAAAAAAAAAAAAAAAAAAAAAGCAGAGGAGCGTAGCTGACAGTGACCCGCAAGGTCTCGGGACCCCCTAAAGCTCTTCAGCAGATATCCACATTCCATCTCAGGTAAACGCTGTATCGATTCACTGTCACCTGAAATGCTTTTCCTCCTCATCGTACCCCCATGCTTGAACATCTCCACCACCTCCTACCCCAAATGCACTTTACCTGGATCCTCTGGGAACCTGTAATCAAGTTAGGAATTTGAGACCTCAGACTTCTGCTGCCCACCTCCTCCTAACACTTCACATCCGTGTGCACTGGGGAAGAAGATCCATAACCTGAAGTTGCAGAGTACAGTTTTCTGCATGTGTAAATTGGGTAACGTTTGTTCACTGTGTAGTACGGATCTTTTATACCTACACTGCTATTTTTTTCTGTCTGTTTTACCAATTACTGAGAAATGTGATTCATAACCTATGATGGTTGTATATTTCTCTAGTTTTGTCCATTTTTATTGTATATAATTTGAGGCTATGTTATTGAAGACGTACAGATATGTGATTTTTGTCTCTTCCTGGTGGACTGATATTTTAACATTATGAAATGCCATCTTTACTTTTAATAAAGCTTTTCATTGTTAAAGCTATGTTATGTCAACTATAATTGAAAAAAAAAACCAGGCCGGGATATAAAGTACAGTATAGGGAATATAGTCAATAATATTGTAATAAGTATGTACAGTGACTTATTGGGGTGATTACTTTGTTAGGTATATGAATGTCTGATCACATGTTGATGGACACCTGAAACTATTATAATGTAATAAGGTATGTCAATGGTAATTGAAAAATAAAGTTTTAAAAATTAAAGGATAAAAACCAACTAACTTGTTTGATGTTAGGATAACTATATCTGGGTTTTTTTTGTTTGTTTGTTTGTTTTTTTGGCTTTTTTTTTTGGTATGTGGGTAGCCCCCTGACTGGGAATCGAACTTAGGCTACAGCGCTGACAGCGCCAGAGCCAAAGCCTTAAGCCACTACACCATCAGGGAACTCCCTGGGTTCTTTTGATTACTCTTTGTAGCTATAGATGGTTCTATTTATTTACTTTCAGTCGCACTGTAATTTTATATTTCAGGTGTATTTCTTGAAAGCAGCACATAGTTGAAGTTTTACATTTAGTCTTACAATCTTTACCTTCTAATTGGAATATTTATTCCATTTTTATTTGATATAGTGACTGAGAGATTTGGTTTTAAACCCATCATCTTACTATTTCTTTTCTATCCCATACATTCTACATTCCTTTTTCTCTCTTTTCTTGATTTTTTAAAAATAATTACTTTTGTTTTTATTATTCTGTTTTCCCTCTATTAGCTTGCTAATCATAATGTGCATTTTTGATTTATGAAAATGTCTCTAATGTAAATTAGGACTTTTACCACCTCCTGAACAATGGAAGGATCTTAAAACCTTCCACGTTTACTACCCACCACATGCCTTACTGCTGCTGTTATCATGTATTATAATTCTTTCTATACAACAAGCTCTGTAAGATATTGCTACCATTATTTCATAAATCAACATTTATTTATAATTAGTCACATACTTTACTTAGCAAGTTTTCGTAGGATAGTCACAGTGCTGACTACTTGGGTTCTATAGAGTAGCAGAGAAATTTACTTGACAACAGAGTTAAATTCTATTCGAACTCTTTCGTAACCAAAAAAAGCACCTGCAGGTATGTTGTTGTGCTTTGGTAAAGAATGAACACCTGACTATGATGACATTTTGCAAGGATGGGCAAGTGACTATTGATGAGTAAAGTTGTTTTTTTTTTTGCAGGGGGGTAATGAAATCCTCTGACCTTGATTGTCATGATGGTTGCACAACTCTGTGACTGCACTAAAAATCAATTGAATTGTACACCTTAGATGGGTGAATTGTATGGTATGTAAATTATCTCAAAATTTTTTTTATGTATACAAGAAACATAATGAGTGGGTTTTAAAAAATGTTTGTCTTGTTGATTTGGGGAGTTTCAAGTGGAGATAATTTGGATCTGGAGCTCTGAGCAGAAATCAGGGCTGGAAATATATATTGGGAAATCTAGATCACAAAGATGCTATGCAAAGGAAGCAATTACCCAGAGAGAGTGTGTGCAGTGGGGAAAGAGAAGGGTTGCATCTCTCCCTGAGGGATACCAACATTTAAGGGATAGGAGAAATAGGAGGTGGAGAGGGAATGATTGGAGATGGAGAAGTGAGATCAAGAGAGTCAAAAACAAGTTCAGAGAAATTAACCTGGGTCATAATGATGTCCACAGAATTTGCACTGGGGACATCCCTACTGACTTTGGAAAGAATGGTTTCCACGTGGTGGTGGGGCAGAAGCCAGAGCGCAATACCATGAGTTACTAGACATGAGTAGCAGTTGAGGAACTGGAGATATACTTGTTTAGATAATTGGAGAAAGGTAGCTGGTGAATGGCAGATTGAACGGAGGTGCAAGAAAGCAGAGGTTGGAGTGGAGGTTGGCGGGTTGGGTAGATTTCAAGATGGGAGAGACTTGAGGTTGTTTAATGCTTATGGGAATGAAAGGGAGGGGGAGAGGAGATAAACTGATAAGAAGATATACCTTGACTACGTTTGATGAAATTGCAATATGGTCCCTACTCCATCCTCCTGACAGTTCCCATTTTGTTTACTGTAGTGCTTGTCACATTATGATGTAACTTATTTGTGTTCACTATTTATTGTCTGTCACCACCCTGCTCCAAGAAAGCAGACATTTTTATCCAGTTTATTTACTAACGCCAAGCATCTAGAATAGCATCTGATATGTGGTAAGAGCTCAACAGACATCTGTTAAATAAATGCCTGAAAGACCAAACTTTCTACAAGGCAAGAGGTGAGAGGAGTCAGATCACAGTCAACAACCTGGTTCTGGCTTGTCGACTCCGAGAAGAAATATTCCTGCCCAAAAGGACCCCTTGTGGTTAATTAAGCTCAAGTTCACAACCGGAATGTAGCAGACGTTGTTTGCAGAGGTCCCTCAGGCTGGGTGCTCTTCGGTGCAAAGATACAACCAGAGTTGTCAAGCCTCCTGCACTGTGTTCTGTCAACTGAGTCAACCCTTTTAAGAGAGCGCCTAAGATGTAAAACCGACCAATAGGACTGAGACATGCCCCATCCAATCAGAGCTGTGCAGCTATATCCTCCTTGGCATCTTCGCGGACCAGTCAGAGTGGCTCCATTCTGACCAATGAGGAATCACTTGAATAGAAATGGACCAACCAGGAAAAGGGGCGGGCATTGTTGGCTACCTGAGCCAGCCTCAGCTCCGCCTCAACATGGCACCTTTCAGTGTTGCCTCACCTGGGCGGCCTCGACCAGGCAACGCCCGTCCCTCCCCCTTAGTAGGTGACAGCACCTCGGAATGACAGTGTTTACAAGGCTCACGGCCCGCGAGGTAGAACCCTCGGATTCCGTGGCTTGTCCCCTAGCGTGGTGGCAAAGGAGAGGGACGGGGACGAGCCTGGGCCCCCAGCTGGCTGACAGTGGCGGGGAACGCGCCCTGGGCAGGGGCGGTCTCCTTCGTGTTTCGTTCCGCACTGTGACTTAGGGGTCGCGAGGTCCCTTGGTTCACGGTCGGGTGTCACCTCGGGGCCCCTCCCAGCCTGGCGCACGCGTGGCGCCGAGGACGGCTCGACGGCGGAGGGTCGGGTGCGCGTGGCCTAGTCCCGCGCGTTTCTCTGCGGCGCGTTCCCAGGCCCAGCTCTCCGGGAGGGGGACCTCCAGGTCCCTCCTCCGCGGGGCCGGCGGCGGTGACGAGACAGGCGGACGGAAGCGGGCGGTGCGAGCGCCGCCGAAGTCTGGGCGCGGCTCCTCAGATCTGCCGCGCTGGCCTTCGGCCTCGGCGGCCTCTGCGGCTGCGCCTGCGCGCGGCGGCCAGCGCGCCGGCGTCACGTGGCCCACCAGGAGGCGCCCCGCCCCTTTCCCGGCGGGACGCTCGGGAGGGCCCGAGCTGCGCAGGGCGGACGGGGTAAGTGGCCGCGAGGGGCGCGCGCAGACCGGGCGGGCCTGGGCGGGCACGCCACCGCCGGCGGCATTCCTTGCTGGGCCCGCGGGGATAACATGGCGGCGGGGTACGCCCTTGCGCGGCCCCCCGCTTATCCGGGAGTGTGGGAGGAGAGGGGCCGGGGTCCCTGCGGGGGGAGGGGAGGCGGCCGCTCGCCCTGAGGCGGCCTCGGGGGAGGCGGGCCGGCTCGGCCGGGGTGTGAGGCCCGAGAGTGGGCGCGGGCTGCCCCGTCCCTCGCGGAGGGGATGTCCTGACTGCAGGGCGAGTCCGGAGGAGCCCGGACAGGTGACCTCCCCCCGTCAGCTTATTGTCAGCGGGGTTCACCACGCCGCCCCGGGGAGCCGCGCGCGAGTGCGGTCTGCGTCGCACACCTGCGTGCGCTGACGCCCGGAGGGGCGGTCTCGTCCGGGCTGCGCACCCCGGGGCGGTGCTCCCTGCCCCGCGCTGCGCTCGCGCCTCTGCCCGCCGGCCGCCCCGGGCTCGTTAGGAAGCGGGTCAGGCAGCTGCACCTGCTGCTGTCAGGCGGCTCCTCTGGGATAGGGCCGTGGGAGCAGCTTCCTGTTGATGGGGGGTTGGGGGGACCGTAGTCCTCGTTCTGTTGGTGCCCCTTATGTCCGTGCAAATAGTTACTCAGTACAGTCATCGTACCGAGTAGTAACTCCTCACTGTATTAAGTCGGAATCGTTTACACGTTGCTGGTGAGTGGTAGGTGTGGGAGTAAGCTTTCCGACCTAAGGTCGGTAGTTTGAGTGTCATCGCACTCTGGCTTCTGTTGGTGCTCCGGCCCTTGTATTTTTTTTCGGTTAGCTATGAATTTTCCTAAAAGTATATTGGCAGATTGATTTATGCTACATACTGGCATGATCTGAATAATACCCAGGAATGAATTCCTATTTTACTACAACCAGTTTCTTTTTTCTTTTTTTTTTTTTCAACCAGTTTCTAATACGAGTCAGGCTTACTTTATTATTAATAGAGTATTGGAAGGGCGAGGTACTTTTGGTATTTTCAGAGAGGCATGCCATGTTTATGGGAGCAAGTAAATGCTTCTTTTCATGGTAGTCTACGTAGGAGGGAACAGAGTTGAAAACCTTACACAACTCGGAATTATGAAATGTCTATATTGCTTTTCAAAATACTGACTTTACCATAATACACTTATTTTCCACTTAGTAAAGACATGAAAAATTACTGATCATTTTAAGTATGCCAACTACAGCACTGTTTAAGTACCAGACTCAGAAAGTTAAATACAGTAGACACTCCATTAACCGGAACTCCAGCATCCCGCAAAATGTTTTTACTGGTTGCTTGAGGGTTCCAGTTTCTTGAGTTTCGGTTAATGGAGGACAGTCTACTTGCATTTATCCAGCATCTAGCAATCTCCACGGGTGCTGGTTAACTGAGAGGCTACCGTACTCACATTTTCTTAATGTCAGAAAATGCAAAAACATGTGATAGATTTTGTGAACATTGGAACTGTGATGGCAAATCCCAACTTTTCTAGAATTTATTGGCAATCATGAGAACAGTTTATAGATGTACTGTCCTGACTTCCTTAGATGGGCCTGCATTTTTCCCAGTAACGCTACTGGCAGGCTTCTCACTGTTGTAAGCCTGTCATTCACTTCTTGCCTTTTCAGGACCTGGGGCCTCAAATTCGGATAAAGAAGAAGCTGGCAGGCCTTTCCTGCTGCTTGATCCAGTCTTCACACTTCCATCTCTGGGAGTCTCAGGTGTCTGCACGGACGTTCTGGGACTGCAGGGCAGGCTAAGACAAGTGAGACTTCAGTGCATGGCTTGTTCAGAAATCTCGGGCCCAGTTAGTCCTAGTGTTCATCCTGTTCACTGACTTGTTTTTTGTGCTCCATTTTCTGCTTGGCTGTTTTGCTGGAGTCACGAGTTTTTCAATTTTAATTCATTTGAGTAGCGCTGCCAGTGTTTTGTGATACTCATCTTTTCATATTAACTAATTTTTCATTTATGGTAGCGTTATGAATTTTCTTTTAAAATTGAGTAAAAATGTAGTTTTATTTAAAGAAAAATATATGTAAATAATGTGAGTGGAACTTATGGCAGATAGAGCATGAGAGTAGTAATCAAATGATTGAAATTTAGGGAAGCCTGGATTAAGAGATTAGGAATTAGCTCTCTTTTGTCAGTTTCCAACCTTTCCTAGTGCATATGGATGTATGGTACATAAAATTTTCTGTCTTAAAAAACTAGGTATCTAACCGACAACTCTCTTTATTGGAAACTTTCACTCATTGATTCTGGAATGACCAAATGAAAAAGAGGTAATTCTGTTTAATCAAGAAGCTATTCAATTTTCTTCCTTTCCTTCAGAAATCTTTGTTGAATACCTGCCATTTGTAAGACACTGTCTTGAGTAGGGGAAAGAGGAGATGGCTCAGCATTGATCCTTTCCTTCAGGATCTTAAAATGTAGTAGAGAAGAAAACTCTTATACAAGAGAAATGGGAAAGATCACACTTACCGAGCATCTACTATGTAGTGGGTTTTATATATTCCATAAAAATTATATGGGTACCTGTTGTATGTCAGATATTGTATAAACTGGTCAAACTCTAGTATATTACTATTTAACTCTGTAAAGTGTGTTACTATTTAACTCTGTAAGGTAGATGTTATTCTTTTTGCAGAAGAGAAAACATTCTGAGGGATTGAATGACTTGTCCAAAGTCATACAACTAGTGACTATAATAAATGGCTAAACTGAGGTTCAGTCCCACATCGTGTGTTCTCTTTCCCACTGTCTATTGCTTATTTCAGTGTGTATGTTTCTCATCTAATCTTTCTGACAACCTTGTAAGTTAGTGGTAGCCTTAATTTCCCCCCCAGTCTATGTGCCCTTTCAATAATTTTTATTGAAGTATAATTTACATAGAAACAGTGCACCTACTTTTTAAGTGGACAGTTCAGTAACTATTGGCAAATTGTACACAGTTGTGAAGCACGGCCACAGTCACGACGTGGAATGTTTCCATCTCCCAGACCTCTTAACCATTCTCCTCCAAGCAAGACAACCCTCTTTCAACGCTTCCCACCTAAGACTGGTTTTGCTTGTTCTAAACTTTATATAAATGGAATCATTCAGTATGTATTCTTTTGTGTCCATTTCATTTTCTGAGCATAATGTCTGGTATTTGCCCATTTTGTTGTGCATATATCAGTTCATTTCCTTTTATTTTTCTTTCTGTTCTATTATATGGCTATACCCCGATTTTTTTGTTTTTTGATTTTTGCCAAATCTAGAAGTTGGTTTTATTTATTTTTTTAGGGTATACCACATTTTTATTATCTCAAATAATTTGATGGATATTTGGGTTGATTTCGGTTTGGGGATATTATGAATAAAGCTGCTTTGAACATTTGTATGTAGGTTTTGTATAGAAAATACATTTTATCTCTGTTGGGTAAATAGCCTTCATTTTTATTGACAGGAATACCGATAGTCAAAGAGGTTAAATGACTCTTCAAGGTCACATAGTGATTGACTGCAGTGCCTTCATATATTCTTTCTACTGTATCGTGCTTTTCCCACTTTTTTGGAGGTGAACAATGTACATGAAAGTGGTCTGAGAATTCAGATGAAGCTCTTGGTTAGCTGGGAATGTCAGAGTAGGTTTCATGAAGATGACTTTTGAGCTGACCCTGAGGATCTGGTAGTCCTTGACTGTGTGGAGGGTGAGAGGAAAGGAACATCGTGTGCAAAGACTCTTTAACATGGGCTTCATTCACTAGTAAGTATTTAGCTAATGCTTGCTTAGTGCCATGTACCATTCAGTAAGAAACCAGTGACCGTCACAGAGCTTCCATTCTTGTTGGGAGAGATGGGGCGGTGTATCAACTAAGTAAATAACATACGGTGGTAAGTTCCAGAGAGGAGAAGTGGGACACGCAGTGCCAGTGGTTGGGGTCAGGATCAGTGGGTCGCAGTTTTTAAGAGTGCTTGGGAAGCCCACACTGAGGAAGGCACACGTGAACTATGAGTGTCCCAAACATGGTTCTGCAGATATCCGACCCAGCGGCAGGCGTGTGTCTGGTATGTTGGGGAAATAAGAGGCCATGATGGCTGGAGCAGAATGGTGGTCAGGGAGGAGAGACATCGGAGGTGTGGTAGGAGGGATGGGGAGCTGGCATGTTTAGGGCGCGGTAGGTTACTGGGAGGGCTCAGGCTTTTTCTCCCGGTGAGAGGGAAAGTCATTCAAGAGTGGTTAAACAGGCACTGCATTACAAAGCGGTGGCTATACTGAGAACACGTCACGTGTCATACCATTCACCCATTTAAAAACTGTTTCTGTGAGTGTATTTAGAGTTGGACAACCATCACCATCGTGAATTTTAGAACACTTTCGGCACCCCACAAAGAAACCCTGTCCTTGTTAGCAGTCACTTACTTCTGTCTTCCTCCAGCTCCCTAGTCCTAGACAACCAGTGATCTGTTTTCTCACTACGGATTGCCTTACACATAACCGTAATCATACAGCATGTGGTCTTTTGTGACTGGCTGCTTTTACTTACCGTATTATTTTCAAGGTTCATCCATGTTGTAGCATATATAAGCACTTTCTCTCCTTTTATGGCTGAATACTCCATTGTATGGATATACCACTTTTTTATCTATCAGTTGATGGACATTTGATTGGTTTCCACTTTTTGACTATTTATGAATAATATTACTGTAAATACTTGCAAATTAAGTTTTTGTTGGACCTGTGTTTTCATTTGAGTTACTGCGTTTAAAAGAAGCAAATTCACTTGACTTTCATCCAGAAGGTTTGGTCCTAATTGCTGCTTATTTTTCTTTGTACATTAGCTCTTCTTACAGGGTTAGGGCCATTCTTTTTAGCAATTTCCCTGTCCCTTTGGCTCTGTCTAGTTTCTCTGCTTTGTATTTCTCTGAGGAATAGTTTGGCCATATTAAATAGTTTCTCTTAAAAGAAGGGTCAGTTCTATGCAAAGCCTTATGTAATTGGTAATTAAGATATTATGATAAAGTCTTTTGAGTTTTTGAAAGTTTCGAAGGAGAGGTTACACAATGTTTTATATGCTGGCTTGGATTCATTAGTGGATCATACATCAGTTCAGTGTGTTTAAAGATGGTAGTAAAAAAGTTTGAAGCCTCTGGGTTTGGATATCGTGGACCAGTCATGTAACTAACACTGCTTCTCTTCCATTCAATTTGTTTTGGTGAACAATGAAATATTTAAAACATGTTATATCGAACCAGGCAATATAAAGGTGCAGTTTTAGTTTCTAATAATTTTATAAGTTTATAAACTTAAAATGTATAATTTTTATAAGTATAAAGTAAAAATTTAATAATTTTAATGTAATGAGAAACTTGTGAGGATTAGAATTTTATCCTTTTATGAATAAATAGGATTTCCAGACAGTGTTATGACTAATAGTGTATGTATTTGTATTTTATAGGAGTTGTACCCCATGGGTTCACGTGTGAGCTTCTGGGCAGAGAAGGGAATTAAAACATGATGGTGAGTGATTGGACTACCTTACACATGAACCTTAGATTTTTGGGCCTCCCCCTTTCTTCCCTTTCTTCCATCTGTTTTTGTTTTATTTTTCTTTGTAAAACAATCATATAATGTGTACCTGTAGAGCTCCCCTTATGTGCCAGACCCTGCGAAAGCCTGTGTGCATTGTCTTGTTGTGTAAGGTGGGCGCTGTTGGCTTTGGAGGCGAGAGGTCTGTCTGAAAATTGGGTAATTGTTCCCACAGTGATTCAGCTGTTAGGAGGTGGGGCTGGGATTAGAACTCCTGAGCCCGCAGTTAGCTGCTGTGTAGTTGCTGTGCCCCTGGTTCTCACTTGGGTGAGCATGAAGTCAGTAGGGAAACTTGATAAGCTTCTCCCCCAGCCTTCCATCTGTTCTTACTGTCTTTTTTTGATGTGATTCTTGGTATGTGCAAGATACTCTATGGAACACATTTGTTGTAAAGCATGGTAATAAAGTGAACCATGGTGAGCGTGCTAGTCAAGCTGAGAGTTCCAGACTCGCACCTGCTGTCTGTGGGGCCCAGGGTGGGAGTGTGAACGGAAGCCAGTGTCTTTTGTCGTAAGCTTAAAAGGTGGTAAGTCTGCCCACAGCTTAACCTGCTTTCCTACCAGGGTCCAGCCAGTTCTTAAGGGAGCCAGATGTGTGACTTTCTTTTCTGTTTAACCACCTTTCCAATGCCAGATTACTCAAGTGTTTTCTGCTGAGAAATATGGAAAATAATGGATTTGTCTGCTAAGTACATTTTATGTTGACTAATGTAACAGTCTGCTAAGTGCCCTCTTTTATGTCCTAGGCTTCCTTCCAGCGCTCCAACAGTCACGACAAAGTAAGGAGAATAGTTGCGGAGGAGGGTCGCACAGCGAGGAATCTCATAGCCTGGAGTGTTCCACTAGAAAGCAAAGATGACGATGGTGTGTATCGGACATAGTGTCATTTTGTTGTACGTTGGAAGCCTGTATTTAGTCCTAAAATGTAGATAGACTGAAAACTGTCTATAATTAGGACTCTTGGGCAGATTAGTATAAATTAAATAAGAAGTAATTTTTTATTGTCTTTTTAGCTCATACACTGTCAGGTAGTTTCATGGAAGTGTTATTAATTTTACTGTTTCACCTAGAAATGAATTTGGGTTTGTTATATCATTATGACTGAAAGATTAGTGTCTTTTTTTTTTTTTTAATTACATGAGAGTAGTTTTTTCTTTTATTCTTATAAAAATAAAAAAAAAAGGTGTTAAAAATTCACTGTATTTACCATGATTGGTACAATTGAATGTAGTGATTTAGAAAATAAAAGATAAGTATATTCCTTCAGTCCTTATTATTGTCTGAACTAGGAAAAACACCTTTTCTCTTTAGTCCTTTCACTTGAACGGCTGGGAGCAGTGTGAGCACTCGCTAGTTCCTGGGGATGGAGGAGATTGGGTAGGGAAACAGAAGAAGCGGAGTAGAGCGTGCCAGGGGAGGCCTCGCTCTGGTGTCTTCCAGGGGCTCGTAGGGTGTTCCTCACATTGCGTCCGTAATGCTGTCTTTTTGTACTTGGATGCAGTTACGTGGGTCTGGAGGTTTTCTGTAGAAATTGTGCTGTGTCCTTTTCAAGGCTTCATAGCAGGCATGTGATGTACGGTTATTGTTCCCAGGGATGTGAACCTGGATCACTTGGTTAGGGTGGTTTCTCCACTATCAAGTAATTGTTTTCTTTTGTCATTAATAAGTAATTTGTGGTAACATTGATTTTGAAGCTATGTAAATATGCCTGAGTGATGTGTGTAGTTTGAATTTATATTATCTATTTGCTGATCTATCGACTTATTTATTCTTGCATTAAAGGAAAATCTAAATGTCATACTGGTGGAAAATCAAAGAGGACAATTCAAGGCACTCACAAAACTGCTAAACAGGTACAGCACGCACAACTTTTTACATACTGACTTTATTTACAGGTATAAAATCTGCCTTTTAAGGATTTGAACATTGTATATTTTTTATGTATAAATTTAATGTAACATTCTTTATTAACAAAGGTTTATGTGGTGTTATGTGCCTACCTTGTACTAAATACTTTACAAATATTGATTTGTTTGCTTTTCGTAAAAACCCTTGGCTGTTCCATTGTGATTATCTTCATCCACAAATGAGGAAACAGAGGTATTAAATCTCTTTGAATGTTTGATTGAGTTCACCTTTGAAGCTATCTGGTCCTTGGCTTTTGGTTTTTAGGAGATTTTTGATTACTATTTCAATTTCCTTACTGTGGTTTATTCAGATAATCTGTTTCTTCATGATTCAGTCTACGAATGTTGTATGATTCTAAGAACTTTATTTCTTCTATATTTTCCAGTTTGGCAATGAATAGTTTTTCATAATATTTTATTGTCCGTTGTATTTCTGTGGTGCCTATTGTAACTTGTCTTTCTTTCTGACTGTATTTGAGTCTTCTTTTCTTCTCAGTGAGTGTAGCTAAAGGTTTGTCAGTTTTATTTATCTTTTAATGGAACCACTTCTTTCTGTTGTTCCTTTAGTCTCTTTTTCATTTATTTGCTCTGCTTTTCATTATTTCCTTCCTCCTCCTCACTTTGGGCTTTGTTCTTTCTCCTAGTTTCTCTAGATATAAGGTTAGATTATCATTTGAGATTTTTCTTTCTTCTTAAGGTAGGCCTGTGTTGTTACAATCCTCATCATTAGTTCCGCCTTTGCTGCGTCCATGGGTTGGCTGTCGTAGTTCATTTTCATCTCCATTTATTTCTTGGTTTCTCCTTTGGTTTCTTTGCTGATGCATTTGCTGCTCCGTAGCATGTTGTTTGCTTTCCCCGTTTGTGTTTTTTCCTTCTTTCTCCGCGTAGTTCAGTGTCGTGTCCCTGGGTTGGCTCCTTTCTGCAGGCTCCTGCCCCCATTTCTCGTAAGCCAGGTCTGGTGGTGCAACCCCTCAGCTTGTGCGTGTCGGGGAAAGCCCTTATTTTTCCTCAGGTCTGAGGGATCACGGCGCTGGATAGGTGGTTCTCGACAGTTTTCATCATTCAGTATTTGGAACCTGTCACCTCACTCTCCTGCCTGTGGCATCTGTGCTGGGACACCTGATGTTAGCCTGGTGGGGGCTCCCTTGTAGGGGCTCCCTTGTGGGGACCGCGTCTTTTCCACGGGCTGCCTTTAGCGTTCTTTCCCGATCATTGACTTCTGACAGATTTAGTGTAATGGGCCTTGGGGAGGGTTTTTCTGCGTTGACGTGACCCGTTGTTCTATGAGCTCTTTGTGGCTGCACGACCAGCTCCTCCCCGGGTTTGGGAATTCTCACCTGTTAGTGGTGGTACTGCTCCCTCCTCCCTCTTCTGGGAGACGTGCCTTCCTCCTGCCGCCCTTTCTAACACAGGCAGAAGGTTCTGGTAGGATTCTTTTGTCCTCTTACGCTCTTCGTTCTCTGTCCTCTTCCACGTGCGTCACGGCCAGGTTTCTGTTCTCGCCTCCATGCGGTCCGCTGTGTTTCCAGTGCTTTCTGATGCCTTGTTCTTCTCATTTGAGTTCTGCAACTCCAGAAT